>RCAB01000087.1:0-183345 GCA_003640385.1 Setaria digitata
TTCTAAAACAACGTAACTTGCAGGTGAATAAATTTAAATGCTTTAATTCTAAATCTAGGTAATTAACTCTTCTTGTTTCCCTTGGAAACAAAGGAAGTTTTTTTCTTCCTTTACATTTTCGATTTTTAAAAGAAAAAAAAAAGAAAAGGAAAAGTGCTTTAAATGCAATCTGCTCAGAAGAACTGGAAGGGATTGCGAAAAAAATGGCAGAAAGGCTCTTGCAACTGGAAAGTGAACATTATGACACCAATTACATTGTACGTCAGAAAGATTTCGAAATCAATGAATTAACTATTTCAGTTAATGATCTGAGAGGGAAATTGTGAGTTATCATTTGTTTCAGTGTGTTTCCTAAAGTTGCACTAAATTAGGAATCCTTCATTACTACTTACTTCGCAATTTTGGTCTTTGCTTGCCAAAAGACCCGTTAATATTTTCAGCTTTACGGATAATCCGGGTTTTTTTTAGCGTGAAACCAACTCTGAAGAAGGTGTCCAAAACAGACACAAGGTTGGTATCAGTGTTTTTCATATCTTACTTGCTTTAATCATGAAATTCAACTGAGCTCATCTAGCTTACTAGTATTATCAGTGAAAGGAATCAGTAATTTGCTATAGTAATTTCTTCTTTTTTTACACGTATTAAGACTCTTGCTCAAATAACGAAGAGAAAATTTTAGATTCAGTAAGCTGAAAAAGAAGGATCAAAATTTTGTCGACTTTCGCACCAATTTGAAAAATGTAGAAAGCAATAAATTTACCTTAAAAGAGGTAAGCTTCTTTAGGAGGTTTTCGGGATAAAAAGTATGAACAACAACTTCATATACAGCTCTCAATCCTTCATCATTCAATTTTTCTAATATTCTAAAACAAGAAGCAGCTACTTCTCATGCATCTCTTTTGTTGCATTAAAAATTAAATTTAAGTGGTATGTATGTTCGGGTTCTATATACATACATACAGTTGTATGTGTTGATCTCCAAAATCATCTTCAATTTAAATTAAGATTCCTCATAACTCAACTTCCAATATTTATTTGACTGAAAAACAGTAATTTTAAAAACAATCAACTTTATCTTAATTCATCATTTCTAGGTAGAAACTTTTACCATCTATAACGCATTTGAAATTTTGGATTTTCGTTTCAGTTTATATGCTCTAACAAGGTTTCAAGTAAATTTTCCAAAAAATTTCAATCGCAATTTTTATAAAGTTCAAAAAATTTCGTTCAGCATATCAGATGTGTTGTATTCAGCAAGATTAATGGTAATGGAGAAAGTGCTTGCAAGGCAAAAGATTTTCGAAGAGATTTTCCGTCTTATTTCTTTGAATTTCTGTTCAAATTATAATTCATGATGGTATATGTCATTGAAAAAAGAAATTTTGGAGATAACTAGTTGACTGAAATTTAAACATTTCGCTTCAGAAAATTGGTGCAATTCAAAATTGCGGTAAAAGTTATTTCGAAGTAAAACTTATTTTATCTTGCGTTTTACAAACTTTATGTTTTATTGGATTCAAATTCGAGATATTAAAAGGAACGAAAAATCCTCCAGCAGTAATAGCAAGAAAGCAGTTTTGCTTCTATATCCACTAAATTAATCATTAAATTAATTGATGATATCTGCTACAGCTTTAGCTTTTCAAAAAAAAAAAAAAAGGAAGATACGAGAAAAGGAGAAAACGATTTACTTCCTTAGCAGGATTGCTAAACTTGTAAATTTTAACCTTAGCTACTTTTAATTTTTAGCTGTTAATAACTTTGTAGGATACTGTATATACGAGATACCAAGGAAAAATTTCTGCATTTCATACTTCGTAGAAGTTGTAGTGCAATGTATGGGAAGTCCATTTGGAATTGTAGTATAAAGTCTAAGTTGGAAAGCGAAGCTGATTTTGTGGTCACGTAGGTTTCACTTAACAGTGAAGAATTAAAATAAAATTGGTTTTGAAATACTTCACCTCTCACTAAAATTCCCACTTGTCTGGAATGATACGTATGTATTTTATGAAGGTTGTTTGGAATATTTTATCATCCAGGTTTCTTTTAGAATAATTTGCCATTGTGATGCAAAATATAGTGCACAAAAAAATTGCCTTTTTCCTCAAGAAGAAAGAGACTTAACAATCACTGTGTTTTAGTGGGACTGTTCATAAATGGCCCATTGAAAGAGATATATTATATTTTTTCATATATTTATTTACTAACTCCTATGAAATATCTTCTCAATGCTTATCAGATTAGCTTTATATATTTTATAAAACACACTAATCCAATCACTAATCTTTAAAGGAACGCTCTTGGTAATTTAAACAATCTTTTTTTTGCAGGAAAAGAAGGAATCGACCGTTGACTGGAAGAAATAGAAAGTATTTCTTTCTGCTTGGCTATTATTTGCTTACGAGATTCTAGTACTTATATCCCACAAAGTATTCAAATAAAATATTTTTTTTTTTGTTGTTTTGAGACATTCGAGTATCTGCATCTGGAGAAATTTGGTAGATTCCACTTGATTGAATATACCTACTATCTGAAATGATCGATAACTGTGAGCAAGCTCTCATTTACTATAAATTTGGATTAATCTGATATCATTAAGATTTAAGTAGGAACAAAATCATTATGAAAATGCTCTACTAAAATTCAAAATTATAGAAAAATTCACAAGAGGAACGTCTTGTTCGAATTATAGTTATCCTAGTTGACTGACGGTAATATTGATTTTTTACAATTCTAAATTTAAGGTTAACAATTAGAAGGAACTAAACTACCTCGAAAATCAGGGGTATGTGTAAGTAGATTTTTTTTTTTGATTTAGCTGAAATTTAATTTAAATTTTGACAACACAAAACTTGCTTTGCCATGAATGATCAATATAAGAAAACATGTTTGCTTTTTCAAGGTAAAAAATGTTTGTTTTCTTTACAACTTTGATTTCGAAAAAAGTTTGTTGTGATGGTGCTTTCTAACACGGTAATACAAGTTCTGTGTTATCACAAAAATTATCGAAATTAAATCTCTGTTAGTGCTTGAAGATTTACGCACTTCAAGTTTCGTGAATGGCGGTGCTCTTCCCACGACTGAAGTTAAATTTGATGGTGAATAAATAAGCAGTTTCTGCAGGCGCTTATAAAAATTCATTAGTTTATAGAAACGTTTTAGATTTTGAAGCAGAAAAGAGGGCCCGTGATTCGAAGCACATTATACTTGCAGAAACAGAATTTGGCATTAATTTGAATAATTAAGGAGATGAGCAGTGGAGTAAAAATAAACAAATTCAAATGAAACAGGACTTAGTAAAGCCCGATAAGGAAATTTTTAATTACTGGAAACCATATTCTTGAATCAATAATTATTCATATAACGCATAATTTTTTTTTATTCAAAAAATTCAGCTGTTCTCAGTACCGATTTACTTCATTAATGACTTTTGGCAGCGGAATCGAAACTTTGGAAAGTCAATTCGCTTCCAGCCGTTTTCTATGAGTCAGGAAATCATAAAGTAAAAAACTAATAGGAGGGGATGAATCCCATCTATTCAAATTGTCCATACTTCGAATTTTTGGATCCATAAAATAAAAGGCACAAAAGTGCTGAAAGTTATTCCCGTCTTCTTTTAAGAGGCTATTTTTTATGGTACTTGAAACGATTACACACTTTTGAGACTGTGCTAACGATCCATGACATGATTACGCGAACCTGAAGAATTGCTTACGTAAAAATTTTTATGAATGATACATATCTTCTGATGAAAATATGAAGACAGCAGCAGAGCCAAAAGAATTATTAAATATGGTGGATGGAGATTACTTCAGTTACTGATTACTTATAACAATTAGCACAATTAGCTGGCTGATTGTTCACGGCAAACACGTTGGATTTGCATAACTTAAATTTACTATTTAACGTAATTACCAGTGAGTCCAACAAGCAAAAGCTTAAGCCCCACCGAATCTGAAATTAGTTCCAGAAAACTTTTGCCGGCGAAATATCGGGACCATTTTACCCCCAGCAAATACTAATTACTGATGAATATTATTTTGCAAATATTGTAATAAAAGTTTGATTGCTGCACAATAATCAAGCTTTTAAGCAAGCTTCAAATTCACACAGGATGGGTATCGGACACAGCAGCTCTTTAATAACACTAACATACTAAGCAACTTATATTTTGTAATTTGTTTCCAATTACTAGACAATTTACTAGTTCCGCTGATCACAATGATATATATACGTATCCACTCTAAACATATGTACTTTTCCACTAACTGCTTCCCTATTACCAATATCAGTCATATTAACTAATTTTCCATTTCCTTTCTTTACTCAATGAAAAACAAACAAGATGAATTTTGCAACGGAAAAAAAAAAAAACTTTATTAACCATTATGCAAAGAAGCCTATTGCTTATACATAAATAAATGATACGGAAACCCACAAGAGCATAGATTTGCTAAATATTATTCTGTCAATACAATTACTTGCTGAAACTGTCTATAAATCAAGGAAGAATAAAAAAACAGAACTTTAAACAATCGAAAAAGGAACTAACATTGCTTTTTAATTAAAATTACTTCTAAAGTCAAAGAAAGTAAAGAATCCATGCATAAGAAGCACATTCAAGTTGTCAATCAACTAAGAATTGATGTATTCAAGGAGATGTTTAAAAAAACTTCAGATTTATCAGAACGTGCGTAGTATGCAAATATCATAAAATAAATTATATTTGTCCTGAAAGCGGGAGAGAGGAGGGAGATATCTTAAAATATAGCTCATAGCAAAAAAAAAACTTACAAGAGAGGGAAGCAGAAACTTACTGAGAACATTCACTTTGCTATATTAAGCATAATATATAAATATTTGAAATGATGGACGAAACAATTTAGTCTAGCAGAATTCGGGAAAACTACAGAAACGAAAGAAAAACTTCCTTTTAAAAATTAATAGTATGTCTCGCGCTCAACCCATCCACCAGGGAATCGCCGAATATAGTAACGTCTAGCTTCATCGTAAACAAAGATCATGATAGAAAATGGCAATGCTGGAAACCACCATGAAAATCTAAAAAAAAATACAGTAACTGCTTACAAATTATTGAGAAACAAAAAATAGCCGGAAAAAATTTTAATTCCTTCAAGATTTACTTACTAAACATAGGAATGACCTACCGCAGACCATACATACGAAGACCTTTGTCCAATCCAGGAGAATAACACATGAATGCAGCAAGAGCAGTTTCAAAGACAAGACCGAAGTTCAGTGTCCAATTGCTCATTCCTTGCTGCACCAATGAATTCCGTCTTGTCTTTGAAATAATCAAGTCAGCCCATTGGACTACCACAATGGACACGAAATATGCTGTTTGACATGTGTACTCCAGAATCTTACGGTTTGCATATGTCTAAAAAAAACATACGATTCCACTGAAAAATAATAATTACTTCTTATCAATATTCTGCATGTTTCACTTGAATAACTAATTCTCCTATAAAAAATCCTTACCCATTCCTGCCCATATGAATCTTCCAACGAATTAAATGCACGTGAATCCCACTGAGCACGCAACTGATACAAACGACTTGGCCAGAAACCGTTGTCGGCCATAATCCAGAAATAAGTGAAAAAACCAGCTGAAGCTTGAATCATTCCGATTTGTCCATAAGCCAACGAAATCAATCTATAATAAAATTTATTTTATAAAAGCTTCTTTACAAAAAAAAAGAAAAAAATACACGAAGCTTGACTAGGTTGTTAGTCCTCTCCAGAATTCGGCATAGAAATTTAATCAACAGAATACCAGTAGCTTACCGCTCATTGACAAGTTTATCATGCACCGGATCCCGTGGTTGCCGTTTCATAATATCTGACTCAGCTTCTTCATAAGCAAGTGATATCGCAGGTACCATATCCGTTCCAAGATCAATGCACAAAATTGTTACCGTCCCAAGAGGTAGTGGGATACCAAACAAGATGTAAGTGAGGAAAGGAGAGATTTCCGGAATATTCGACGTCAGCGTATAGGCAATCGACTTCTTCAGGTTATCAAAAATTAATCGGCCTTCTTCAACTCCAACCACAATCGATGCAAAATTATCGTCCAAAAGGATCATATCAGCTGCCTTTAATTTATTTAATGGAAATCCTCGTCACTCAATTTATATGACAAGATAATTTGAAAACTCGATATATCGAATTCTGCTTCAAATGACTTGCCTGCTTGGAGACATCAGAACCAGCTATCCCCATAGCAACACCGATATCCGCACGTTTCAGTGCTGGAGAATCGTTCACACCATCACCGGTAACAGCGACAATCTGTCCTTGTCGTTGAAATCCTTCTACGATCATCAACTTTTGCTGTGGCGATGTACGTGCAAACACAATTTCACGGTGATGAGCGATAATATCGGCTAATTGTTCTTCAGTCATTTCACGTAAATCTGAACCATGAATTACTGCTGCATCCGCTTCATTCGGATTCACCTCTTCGACGGTACAGTTACGCTCTATCGCAATGTCTTCCACAGTTTTCGATCCATCCGAAATTATTCCGACACTTTTGGCGATAGCTTTTGCTGTGATTGGATGATCTCCAGTAACCTAAAATGAACTAGACGATAATTTTAATAAGAAAGAACAAATTTCATTTTAATACATTCAAGGAGAAAATTGTACTTCTGCTTCTCTTTTTTCTTTTTTCTTTTCTTTATAACAGTAGGGCTATGAAATACAGCAAAGATCACGAAAAATTCTCCGTCTTCCTTAATTTAATTAATATTCATCTTGCTTTAATTTCGTAAACCCCATCATTTCAGTGACTTCAAATAAGTCCAGCTCTAAAAAACTGAAGTTCTAAGCAATGTTTTTGTCGTAAACCTCATATCAAAACTGAAAAAATCACCATGACTACTTTGATACCAGCAGACCGACATTTGGCAACAGCATCCGGTACAGCAGCTCGTGGAGGGTCAATCATCGACACTAAGCCGATAAAACATAAACCTTCAACAGGGAAGTTCACCTCTTCCACATTGAATTCGTATCCTATAAGATAAGCATAAAACGTTTCAAGCAAAACAAAAGTGTCACTTTCATTAGAAGGCAATAACATGTGGTCTTTAACTAGAATTGCTTTACGAACTATATAAATTACAGATAAAAAAGTCTATCGGAAAGATTTAAGTAAAATTAGAACTCTTTAAATTAGTTGAGGACTTATTAGATAAATAAATTTCACGAATAAAATTTTCCATACAAAGATAAAAGGGATATTTTTCACCTTTAGGATATTTTATAGGATCGAGGCGGTAATCGCAAAATCCGAGCACACGTTCACCCATACCACCCAATTGCAAGTAAGCCTCTTCAAATCGTTTTCTACGCTCGTCGTCTAATGGATATATTTCTCCCTTCACCATAATGGTTGAACATCGATCTAAGATTCGTTCCGGAGCTCCTTTCATTACAAGCAAATATGATTCGTCTGTATCATCAGTTTCATGAATGGACACCTAAATACACGTTATGTTTTCAAATTCTTTTTTAATGATTATCAATTTGCTTTGATCTTTAAGTTTCCAAAATTTGGAGAAAGGAATGCACTATATCATTTTTTTTTCTATCAATTTACCTGGTATTTATTGGTAGAATTAAAAGGAATTTCGGCTACTTTTTCATTTTTTGCACGATAGCCAGCGACATTCCCGAGTGTCAATTCACTATACTTCAATAGAGCAATCTCAGAGGCATCACCTGTACATTCACGGCGAAGAATCGGAACATCTTCCTAAAAATTATGATAGAAGAAATACAAAAACAGAAATTTCGAGCAGACAAAGTTTTTACAGTTTCAGAAATAAAAATTTTACGGAAATAAACTCAAGAAACGTGATAAAACCTGTCCAGGTCGAAACTCCGCTCGGTTACAAAGGGTACAAATGCGAGTGAGAGACGCCAGAGTACTACCTTCCGACATAACCTGTTGTGTCCCAGATTGATTCTCCGTTGTATCACATTCTTCTATCGCCATATCGTACCTAAAATTTTATACATTTATTACTAGAAATTAACGTGCACAAGAAACATTCTGCTTAGTAATTTAACCTTCTCTTTCAGTTTGTAATTTCTCTACGATTTTTGAAAACATGACCAATTTTAATAAACACTGACCACATATGAGCCACGGTCATTCGATTTTGCGTCAATGTTCCAGTTTTATCCGAGCATATAGTCGACGTAGACCCAAGAGTTTCCACAGCTTCTAGATTCTTTACTAAACAGTTCTTGGATGCCATACGTTTCGCTGTTAGTGTCAAACAAACTGTCACAGTAGCGATTAATCCTTCCGGGACATTTGCCACAATGATACCTAAATAGTGACAACTTCAGATATATATATATATATATATGATATGATATGACAGAATTCTATAAGATGATATGACAGAAATCTTATATATATATATATATATATATAAGATTTTTTTTATATAAGATTTTTTTTATATATATATATATATATATATATATATATATATATATATATAAGATTATATATATATATATAAGATTATATATATATATATAAGATTATATGACAGAATTAATGAATCAAATGTAATGAACATACCAATGAGAAACACAACAGCAGTCAGCCAGTGATATCCCAGAATGAAAGCAATGATAAAGAAAGTAACACCCAGGAAAACTGCAACACCAGTGATTAGATGGATGAAATGTTCGATTTCACGTGCTATCGGTGTTTTGCCTGTGTCTAGACCAGAAGCTAAGTGAGCAATTCGACCCATAACCTGGAAATCATGACCATGTATTCAGAGTTCTACAATTAAAATTTTTCACATTTAATATGTTCCGAAATTAAAATCACGAAAAATTACTAACAGTCCGATCTCCAGTGTAAATTACAATGCCTTTACAAGATCCTTCCACAGCATGAGTTGAGAAAAAAGCAACATTTTTTGTTTCCAGGGGATTTTCATTGGTACATTCTGGAGAACGAGCTTGCGGTTCTGATTCTCCAGTAAGCGATGAATTGTCTACCTGTAAATGTGTTACTCAAGAAGTTGCCTTGGTCTCAAACAACAAGCGCTTTCGATTTCGATGAATAAGCTGAATAATAAATAGCACAACTTTATTTACGTTTTCATAATTTTTCCCAATTACTTGCCAAAATCACCATTAGAAACAAGAACAATTACAGAATTGTAACAAACCTTGAACCCAGATGCGGAAATAATACGAAGATCAGCGGGAACTCGGTCACCACCCTTCACCTCAACGATGTCACCCACCACTAGCTCTTCTGTATGTACCTGCTGCTTTTCACCATCACGGTGTACCAATGCATACTGAAAACATGTTATATTTATTTATTAGAAAAGAATTAAATAACAATTCACTCTTTCAATATAAAAATTCCGCTTTACTCACCGTTGGAACGAGATTTTTGAACGATTCCATAATTTTCGAGCTTTTACTTTCTTGATAATACTGGAAGCAGCCAGTGATCACTACCACAGTCATCAATACAATACCAAGATATAGCTGAAATATATCCAATTCAATCTCTGAATCAATCTAACTGATTCGTCCTATATCCAGTTTTTTAAGGAAAACCTAAAGCTCTTCATGAAAATCACTGAATCGTTTATCACAAGGAAGTACCAAAAATATCGCTATTGGGGACGAATACTGTGGACATAAGATGGATAATACTGTGACTTAGTCACAAAGTTTTTTTAAGGTTTATACACTGGATCACAGCATGTTTCGCGCTGTTCCTGAGATAATTTGAACAAACTTCTATGCACAAGAAAGAAGGGGCAATAAAAGTATAATGTACTTACGTTATCCTTAGTTGGATATTCCATGCTAAAGTAGTCGACCGCGTAAGCAACGTAGCAAAGAAAGGCGCCTACCCAGAGCAACAGAGCAAAGCCACCGAATAAATTCTTACAGAATTTTACCCATTCCGGAGTAGTTTTTGGAGGAGACAACGCATTTGGACCATCTCTGGCCAGTATTCTGGCGGCTTTCGATGAAGTAAGTCCCTGAAATACACTGGTTTGCATAAAATTACAAATCTATATTTCATTTCCTTAAAAAGCGCAACAATCAATGGAGGAAATTTCCGAAACGAATAATTGAAGAAAAAAAGCGTAAAGTGAAGAATTCAAATCTCTAGTGATTCATTTCAGATGTTTCTTTGGCGCTGGAAATCCCAATAATCCTGCACTACTTGTTTTATGAATTATTTTGAAACGCATGTTCCAAGATGGTCAATAAAAGAGAACATAATATTTGAACAGACAACACAACACAATTGGAAAAATTTAAAGAAAACGGTACTACAATATTGAATGGAATACATCACAGATTTTCGAGATTTTTTTCTTGCAGTAATTAGTAATAATCCCTCCGAAACTGTCTACACAAACTTACATGATCAATGTCAGAATCCAGACGCTTCACCAGCTCCTCCATTGGTATTTGATGCTCGTCCTGGAAGTGCATTGGTGAAGTCATGAAATTATTTTAGAAATAAAGAAATGATTAATCAGGAGGATCAAAAAAGCGCTGTAGACATGTCCATTTTTTAACAGTTGAAAAATCTTACCATCTGGACTTCCTGCTTCAACTCGTTTATATCCGTTCCTTTTTTCTTCGCCATGTCTTGTGGCTGTAAAAGAAATATGTTGCAAGTCTGCACACCAGTCAACTTTTGACTAACGTATAAACAACAAGTCTAATTTATAACTTTCTGATTTACAATGAAAAGAAGGGTGTTTATGTTTATCGATTCCTGACTACTTAATTTCGAGAACTCTTACGAGAAGATCTAACTAATTCAGTTTCAAACTGATACAACTGTAGAAGGGCTGTCATATGACGTATATCACATCTTAGTGGATATCCCAGTCCTGAAGATATGTTGGAATGATGTAACTTTCTCATTCCTACACAAAACTAGGGAGTGAAAAAAGGTTTGTTATGATATTATGTAGTTCATTATTTCCACTGTGATATGAGATCTTTTATTCTTCACAGTAACAAGCCAAAAACAAATGGTTTCTACTACGATATAGCAGCTCTCAGTACCACAGATACACACTAGATACTAGGCAGATGCAAATTTGCAAAGGTTATTTCAGTAAAATACAGTGAAGCTAATGGGGCAACATAGAGGTCATCTTCGTTAGAGAGCACAAAATAATGAATGGAAAAGGTCAGAGGAGTGAGTATCCTTGCAATATGAATATTCAAAGTGCGATACAACAACAACATAATGGTACCTAACTTCACGAAAGAATACAATTTTTACCATGTTTTCTTAGAATTTTACAAGTTGTTTGAAAATTGTAGCAGAAGTGAACACCAACAGAAAGGTCGGTTTAACATCAAAACTTGCCGCGTAATTTACCTATGATTATCGGCTTTAATGGTTTTCGTAATTAAAGGTAAATAGTAGAAAGTAACACATTATTTGACCGCTAGTTGGGACTAAAGAAAGTGATGACAAATAACTAAGCTAAGTAACACATATAACCAAGTGAACAGAATGCCAAACTGATCTTTGGTTCTGTTCACGAATTTCTTACCAGCTACACATCCGAAAATTCTTCAAACATCAAGTTCTTCAGTCTACATGTTTGGCCAAGAAAACCGTGGTAAATACTTTCGTTTTTTGATGCATTTTCCAATTTGTCGTAAAAATTTAGAAGATTTTAAGGAAACTAAAATTTCAAAGGAATTCTGATTCTTTCTTCCTAAGTATAATGTAAAAGAAAAAGGAAACATTTTATGCGGACTAAAAAAAAAACCAAAGCAGTGCAAAAGCGAGCAGTTTTTAGAACTTCGTGTGTTCTACTCGAGTTATTGTTATCCGGAGGAAGAATTTCTATTTTACAAAACTGGAAACAGTAGAAAAACAAAAACTACTCTGCTCTGCGAACTGCACTTAATAAGCATGTTAGCTGCACTGCACAACCGGTCTCAGAACCCAGAAGGAATCTTCATTGAAGTGAGAAAGGAATTTTGGATATATTCCTTTCCATTCAGGCTGCCACAGTGTGGCCAAAAATTAATTTGCAACCGAATTCTAGGGACAAACTGAGCCTTTCTCCCCCTCTCTCCTACCATTTCACTTTTCTACCGTTTTCAAAATCGTAGTAAATACTTTCGTTTTTTGATACATTTTCCAACATCCCACTTCCTGATGTTCCTGAATAACTGTAAAGCGCAGTCTGTTTCAAACAACGATTCTCCAACTAGTTCGTAAGTAACATGATCCGTGCGACAACAGTCTAACAGAATGACGTGTTACACCCCAGATGGTGTATTTCGAATCAAAGCATCACATTGACCGTTACCTTTTGTCACGGAAACCTGCACATAAGTTCAAAGCATAGAAAGAGAAGAAAATCCACCGCAAAACATTAAAAAACAGCGACAAATTTATTTGCTCTCACAAAAGGCAAACATTTCAAAGGAATGTGTAAAATTGGTTCCGATGAAACGCAATGACCAATCGAATGACGCAGAAAGACGCGCGACGAAACATGTGGCATGACATCGAGAATCGAGAATCGGCACTCACACAACTACTATCGATTTACATCCCGTAATTCACTTGCGAGAAACAACAGTTCGAGACACCCGCTTCTATAGTTCCCCAAACAGAGGCTATTCATCATCTGCCACTATAAGCTCATTCAACACAGCCCGAAATCCCCTAAGGCCTTCCTACTTTTCGACGACGATGTTAGCTGTGCCGAGCTAGTCCTCAGTCACACACATAGCACGCACGCACAGAACTGCGCACACACATATACACACACATACGCACACACACATGTACATATGTATGCGTGCGTACATACATACTAGTGCATGTACCTGCATGCTTACACGCAGAAGCATATGTGCATACACACGCACGTACCACGTACGCACATAGTACGCATACTCACCTATATCGACATATCTACTGAACATTTGCACCACTCAGACACGCACGTTGATGAATAAATACGCACCGTAAGCAACACATGGAAAGATAACAGTTTGAATTTGAGTCGCGAGAGGTAATAAATGTGGCCGGTTTATGGCAGTTGGGTGGATGTGATGGTTTGAGGACTCTTACTTGAACTGATAAGAGTGATATAACAATGCAATATGTGTAAATGACTCCGTGGAAGAAAAATGAGCGAAATGTTGAAATAATAAGTATAATTATGCGATGACTAAACATCCAGAAATGCCTTAGGTTAGCGTTTTAAGGTAACATTCAAAAGAAAGATTAATAACCAGATTTTCTAACCTTTGGTCGGAGTGGATCTCGACTAAAATCGAGAGTAGATATAGGACCACTTGAAGCATGCAAGTTAATCTTTAGGTGACCTGTCAAAGCGTTTATTCTGAGCGTGCCCATAGATGGTTCTTTTACAAGAAACCTGATCTCACCATGGCAAGTGAATATTATTTTCTCCCACAGACAGCAATGAAAGATATGAAGATGAGCTAGATTAGAGTTGTAACTTAAGGACTGCAGCAATATTGTCAGGTCTTCAGCTGCATTTCAGTTCAAGGCTCCACAGTTCTCAACACAAAAAAAAATTGTCTCCGAGAACAGGCCATTTGGATACAAATCTATTCATACTAAAAGTTAATTGGAAATATTGAACTGCATGAAGACTCATTCATTGATAAGCACGTTTTAAAAAAAAGGTTGTAATAGCCACATACGACATGGATAAATCACTTTAGGTGGATTCATTAAGGTGGTGATAATGTAACTAGCCCGAAAGGAAAAAGGAAATTCATCCAGGAAGAGTTTGAAAGCAAATGATTTTAATAAAAAATACAGCAAATTTATTGAGCTTAATATATGCTGATTAATTTAAGATGGTTATCATTCATTCTTCGGCAGTCATCGCCATAAAATGAAAGATCCTATTAGCCTAAATGACAGTTCACTTTCGGCTATTTNTTTACGTTTGGATTCACCAACCACACAATCATTGCCATAAAATGAAAGATCCTATTAGCCTAAATGACAGTTCACTTTCGGCTATTTCACTGAAATCTCTATCAGTTCAACTTTGACTAGGACAAAATTATTAAATTCTAGAAGCAAAATAAGGTGTAATCTTACATTGTTCACTTGGACTGAAGCTGATAAGACCATATATACATACATTTATGTTTTTTGTTTTCAGCTCGAAATGTAAGGCTTCGAATTTTAAGCAAAACTATTAAACATGGTCTGAGGAAACTTTCGACAGTTTGCATAAGAATTTCAACTTTTGCCTGATTTCTAAATGAAAATCATTGATCAATCAATTATAAGAAAGAAGCAACAAACCTCGAACACACTGCCATCTGCATTCATTTGTTGTTGTGTTCCTGTTGCTAGAAGCACTCGAGAATTTAAATTCAGAACTTGAATACCGACTTGAAAGGACGGGAAATCGCTTTGCCTGGTTTAAAGGAAGCGCAGAGCCTGGAAGAGTGAATAGGAATGAGTTTTGAAGGAAATGAGACGAAGCAATCGTTGCAATAAATGGTTGCAAATTAATTGCGAGAAGAGTGTTGCCGAGAGTTGTGCTCCGAGTCGAATCATCCAGAACCGGAATTTCGGCTTCCGGTGGGTGGATTTGGAAGGGGGAAGAACTCGCTGTTGCAGTAAACAATCTGTGGGAGAGAGCATGAAACTGAGAAACAATGAAGAGAAGGTGAGCAGAAGTGATGGAGCTGCGTTGGTACATCACCATCAGTGAGGGATGGCGAATGGATCAGAATATGTGAAAGTTCAAAGGTCTCGCTGACCTCACCTCGAATCCAGTTAAGACCCGCCAAATTGACTGTTGCAGTTCGCCCGCTGTTCACTAATGTATGGAAGTAACTTGACTAAATTCCTAAGACTTACCTATACCTTCCGACTCTAATCTGCAGCTAGTTACTTGAGATCCAGTGGAAAGGAACTGAGGTAAAGCGGAGAAGTGTTTTTTGCTAAAGTGAAATAGTGAAGGTGCTGATTTGAGAGCGAAACGAAGCGGCTGTTCAGAATCATCGCCTGCACTGAATTATGATAAGCCATCAGAGACTGGGGAGAGATGAAATGAAACTGAAACAGACTAGCTGCTTACGAACCAACAACGGAAATATCGCTGTACTTCTGAATCAATTAGTTATTGACTTCTGGTAGGTGTGTTTGTGTTTCGATGGTTATATACGTATGGTGTCGTCATTGGGTTCGTGTGAGGAGGAAGAAGGTTGCCAGAAATCAGAGCAAACAGCTGTTCCAATATTAGGTCGGGTCATCGGAGAACTTGACTTTCAGTCGTGAATCTTGTCTTCTAAAGGTTAGTCTTGGAAAAACTGATTTTTGAAAGGAACACAGGGGTCAGCAATAGTTACTTAAGACATACTGACGGAGAACTGAGCTAAGAGCTGTTCGAAATGCCCAGCTTCTTTGAATTCGTATGAGTCAACCATGCAATTTCTTGACAAAAGTCAGAGCAGTCAGTCAGACTTCAAGTTCCAAAAGTTTTTCATTAACTTATAAAGCAGTGAAATAGTTCGTATAGTTCAGTTGTAATTTAAAGTGAAGGTTATCTGATCAATCATCCTGTCGATCCTTCAATCCCAGTCTTCCAAATTTGTGCTCAAATATCTAAAATGCACTTTAACTTGCTTCTCGGATGCAATCAGTAGAAAAGTAAACAGAATTATAGATGAGAAATCGAGAAGCTCTCTCCGTTGTAAATTTCATTTCCTGCTGACAGTTATGTTTTTACAGTAATACCGGCGACATGCCACTGTAAAACTGATTGGGAATGTGACAACAGTGGGGGACTTTCTTCAACAGACTTTTTCATTTCACTGAATTTTTTGTTTTATTCTTGTTTGGCTGTTGTGTACAAGTGACTTCATTCCCCACTTAGAAAGGAGTGTCCAAATACCTCGGACCCAGCGAACAACCTGAATCTTCACGCTTTACGACTTGTCACCTGAGCAACACACTCTCGGAGCCTTTTCTTATTTGGGGTAGAGTTGAAGAAGTATCTCAGAGCAACACAATATTACCAGAAGCATCAAGACTGCATGGGTTTGGCAGGACTCATAGTGGTCTCAGAAGACAGTACGTGTGCCATTAAGACAAAAAGACATTGTTCAAAAGACAGACTTTTGGAGAGATAAAACTACTGGAAAAAAGTAAAGTCGGGTAAAAGCGATGAAATGACAGTGGAGCAATAAGTTTGTTGTTGTGATATTAGGACCCGAGGACCCTCAGGTAGTACTTTCAGGAGGCAGCAACTAGTGCTTTACCGAAAACCTTAAAACTTTCTACAATCAAACATGTTAGGAAGATTAGTTTTTTTTTTCGCACATGAACCACTGAGTGCTATCTCGCAGTGATTAGCAAAATGTAAAAGTAGAGAAACAATATTGGAGTGATAAATGAAGTGTCACTAATCGATGTTGTGCTTTTTTTGAGATCTGAATTGAAAGAGCATTCATGTCAAACATAAACTGACAGTGAAACTAAAATGTGTGATGGATCGATCGGTGGTTAGAAGCCAGCCAGTCAGGTGTCAGGTGACCCCACAGTTCAAGTTGAATTTCTTCTTTTAGCAGCTTCCATATAAACCCAACTGAAATCCTCAGTGGTGTCTCTATCATGATTCTAGGCCGATGGCGAACAGCCTTAATCACTCCAATCTTAACAATCATTCAAAAGAATTACAAAACTGAGAAGAAGTCGCCACATAACCGAGTAAAAAGCAGTGATAAAGATTAAACTTTACAGCAATGTTAGTTGTGGACTTATTATATCTATATGTTTTCTTTTACTTATTATATCTATATGTTTTGCTAATTTTGTGAAAGAGCTGAATGGTGGAATTCTTCGCTTGGTGATTATTGGTTATCCAAGTCTGGTGACAATACTTTCAACTCGAATACGATATAACCGTAAGAGATTAGCCTTGCTGCAGTTGGAATAAATAAATTTTCAAGAATTTGAATCTACTTTATAAATCAAAATCATCATTTGCCGGATAACCATCGGATCGATAAAATTTATATTCAATCAGTGAACATTTCTTTGTAGCTTCAAATGTCGCTTGATCAGACAAAATTTCTTTTCGAATTTTCTGAAGTGATTTTATAAGATAACAAATTTTAAGAACAATTCGATAAAGAAAATTTCTAATAGACAAAATACAATAACTATGTATCATAGTGATAGTTATTGCAGTTAAGATACTTTAATTGAATTAAATAAAGTTTAGGGAACAAAGATTTTAATGTTAATAGGAACGTCTTTATAGATCACATTTCATTATTATGCAATACACATAAGAAACACTCCAGCACTTGCTTAAAGTCTCTTAAGCATTTTTGAGTTCATTCGTCCTCCTAACATATTTTCACTTTCACTGATTAATTTTAGCGTAATTAACTTAGGAATGAATAAGAATTGCCCTGATTAGTCTGAAATTGCTGGTTCTCAGCAGGGAATCTGATCAAAAGTCAAAATATTCACATGTATTTAAATGTTGGCAAAAAATTTGCGAAATCTGAATCTGAGCGGATAGATGGAATTAGCAGTGTCAAAAGTGTTGTGTCATCTGATCTCGACTTACCTCAACTAGAAATATGTGGCGCTGAATGGCCATGTAGAGAAACTGAAATTGTGCAGTGGTTTGCACGGCATGCATTCGACAAGAACGAACTTTGCGCACACATTCAGCAATATTTATAATTGAAGCGTTCCTGTCATGCAGCATCAAATGTGCCCACTTAATAAAACATCGATGAAGCCTACTTTAAAATTTTCTATCAAAGAAGAACTCGACACGAAAAGTTAATTTAAACAACTTTGCAATAAATTTTTTTGGAAATTCACTCCAAATTTTCTGGTGATTCCTGCTGTGACATTCATACTATTTTATCTAATTGTTTCAGAATTTACGGCATAATTATTCTTTTATAAGTAATTAAAACCAGTGGAAAGACTTGTTAATTCATACCTCCAATGCAGCATAGCATCCGGCTCTCCCAGCTCCTGCAAGACTCATGCATACATATGGGCGACGAACTTTTCTGAATTTTGGAGAAATTCAATCTCATTTGAAAAAGAAATTCTGCAGCAAAGTTTTCAGAAGGATTTCAACAATCGTGCTGCTATTATTGAGCACTTCAGAACACCTTTTGACGTCGTCATGTAAGTTAGAAAAAATGGCGTCATCCTTAAAACAAAATTTTCACATTTTATGTAAGCACTAAAACATATGCCTTAGAAGTACCTCAAAGATGAATGCAGAGGCCAAAAGTGTTCGCAGTCTCGTGGTGCTTTATTCGGCTCCCATGCACTGTAATGATGCCATAAAATCCGACGAGTTTCATTCCCCTTGGATAAATAATATTCACGAACTATCCAATCCGATGTGACATTAAATTCATTTTTATCTGTCAGCATCATGAAGCCCTCAAGGTGCAAACACTTTCTATAATATTTCAAAGTTATAAATTCACAACTCAGGATCCAGAATTCAAAATCAGAGGACGAGATTAGATACTAAATTATAAAACAATGCGAGGCTACTTTTTGACAAAATTTCTTTACTTCAACTACTGAATTATGACCCAGCTTTTGAAAAAGTGACCCTTTCTCAGGTATCAATTGAATATTCTCGGCATGTTGCTTCCATTCACTTAACGTTAAAAACAGTAATACTGCTTGAACATTTTCCTGCCAAACCATTTCCCAAAAATGCCTTACCGTATTCGGTAATGGCAATTGTGCGATAATAATCTAAACTTACCACACTTAAATTAAAGCTATCAATATTTCAAACAAGATTATTGTATGAATTAATCTTGGAGTTTATCAAGTAAAACTCTTCACAACCCATAACCTCATTGGGATTGTCTCCGAGTGGTATTCGACTTGCATGGATAAAATCTGAATCTCCAGTACCACATCTAAGCACGATACGTGTTTGGTCGATGCATATTATATCTGAATGAAAAGTGAGACTTAAAATTTTCCAGCTGAAAACAATCTTTTGTAAATTGTTGGTATCAAATAATTCTCCTTGACTTCCGAAGAAGTAAAATTTCAAACTTCTAAATTGAAAATTAAAAATGATTCTATTATCGATCAGGAACTTTGAAGTTAAGAAATTTAAATTCAACAGCAACATTTAAGCAAACAAATTTACCCAAATATAATAAACTTTCCTGCTACATATTTTTAGTTTATGAATAAAGAAAACGGTATAAAAGTGTAAAACAATGCCTGAATATCGACATTTCGTTAAATTCCGATCATGTGCACTCCGCGTAATAGCTTTTGGAATAAATGAACGACAATTAATAAATTCATTTTTAATTCCTTCCATTCCATCTTTAGCGATTTGTTCGATGAACTGAGTTATCTTGCGCCTTTGTCGGACTTCTTCAATATTATAAACGGTCGCAACACTAATTTTTTATTAAAAGAAGTCTTTCAAACAAAATAATAGCGAAAACTTTGAAAGAGCTTATGCTATATAGCTGATGAGCCTTTAGAGCAGCATAAAACTCCTCTCGATGGCGTAATCATTGCTGTGGAGAAGTCATATGCTACTGTAGCAAGGCGAATGTTACAAGACAGCCGCAAAATGGCTCATTTGTAGTTCAAGTCATGGAGCTCACGTTGCTCATCTTCATCAGTTTGTTCACGTTTGGTTGCAGCCGATTCTTCCATCTTTTTTGCCTTCAGAATCTGATGTAATGGACCGGTTTCAGAACTTTCACCTCACAAGATTTCCAGCAACACAATGAGTATCTACTTGGAAATGGGTTTTGCTAACTTGCATTTTGCTTCTGTTTCTGAATCTCATCCTAATGCACTTCCAGTCTCTTACTAACCAGAAATGACAATTAATTGAAAATTGAGGAATTTGAAGTCATAACATGTGCTTTGACTTTAAATTCCTGTTTTCATTAATGGTTTTTAGAAGATGACTGAATAGTTCAATACATGGTAACTGACAATATAGCAACTGTTATTTTAGAGTTGCTGATAATTAATTAAAGTTTAAAAGGAAAAAATGTTATCTCTGATGTTGGAAAATATTTCGCTCTTTTATTTTAGATTGATTAATTTGTCATTACTTTTTAACTCACTTAACAGCCTTTTAAAATAATTATTGAACTTTTAGATTAAGATAAAATTACCTAATTACCTAACATTCCTTGAAATTCTTCCAGCAGTTAAATATTTGAAAAAAGAAAAAGTGCCTGTTAGATTAATTCACTTCTTAATAAGAAATAGAATAATTCTAGAAAAAGAAACACAATAAAAAATTGAATAAATGAAAGTAGTGATAAGTAAAACTTAGGAGTTATGCATAATACTGATTCATCGACAAGTATTATGAAACTTACAGTTTCTTGCACTTTCTGTGGCACCTGTTCCACTGATGCTAAAAATAATAAGTTATACACTGAACAACTTTCTCTAAATTATTTCTGCTTGAATTTTACATTTACACTTAGCTTGATGGCCTAATTTATTGGACTCATTCCTTACCATTTATTACAAAAATGCTGCTAAAATACCAAAGTTGAATTTCTTGACCTGAGTGCTAATTCTCTCAGTACTACTTTAGTACTTTTCAACCTAAAAAGTCAACGATTAGAAAACAGAAAAAATTAAAGTTGTAATATTGTTCTAAACTATAATTTTTTGTCCAATGAACTTAAATCGCTGAATATTTTGCAAAAATCACATATTTTATTAATATGTTGAACTATCATTACTATGACAAGTCATTATGATCGATTTAATCTAACATATTATTAATGGTTAAAATCTTAGAAATTATATCATAAGGATTAGTATTCTTAGCTTATGGGTTATGCTACTTTTACACTTAACCTAAAAATTTTGAAAAATCGGTGTGTTATGCTAACTTGACTTTGTAGCTTTCTCATTCGATTTTTCTTTTTCCTCAGTCCTTTCCTCAGTTTTCTTTTTTCTTTGATCTAGGCCTGAGAGCCAATTTTCGGGAGATGGTTGGGGAGTTGGTGTTGACGTGACCTTCATTTCTGCTGGTACTAAAGCCGGTGAAATTGAACCGGCTGATATCGCCTTCTGCATCACCGGATATCCTTCCCCTGCTAACACTTGTTCCCAGCTACGTCGACGATCTACTCACGTATTGACACGTATGAATTGTTTACTTATTTTTGGTCAAGTAATCTTTACATTTTCAAGTTCACTTAAAAAAAATAACAGTTCTTTAGAAATTTGAAAAGTTGATAAAGAGCGATATTTACGATTTCGATGGTGTTTCTTCCTCGATCCAAACAAACGTCGAAATTTCCTCCAGCATCTGCCATACTTCTTCCTTTTATAATCTAAAATTTCCTTTAGTAATATAAGGATATTGGCTTGAAAATAACTAGGGGGGAGGGGGAGGGGGAACTTTTTTTTAATAATATATTTAATAGTTAATAATTGTCTTTCTTCTAATTAACAAAAATATGAGGAAATGTGATGATGAAATATGATGGGATGAGATGTTACCACTTTCCTTTGATCTGAATCAGATTATCATATCACACGAGCTTAAACTAGGACTTAATTTTTGAATGATGGTGCTTATGCCTTCGATGCCTGTGTCGACTGCGATGTGAACATTTCCATCCATGTTTCTGATGTCTATCCCTCTTCGGTCTTCTCCCAGGATCAAGCTGAAGCTCGATGTCATGTCTACTGGAATAGTTTCTCTCAGGTTCACCGTACATGTAGGATGGATACTCCCCACTCCTGCTTCTGTATTGCTGTCTTTTCAAATCGCTTGCGTATTCCAACTGCGGTCTCTGCTCTTGTCCATAAAGCGATGTTCTGGGAAATTCGAAACTTTTCAATAGCAGTGAACAGGAAGTTGAAAATGAAGTTCTATTTCCAATTCTTGTATCTTAATCTTTTCTAGCTACACTGATTTAGTGCAATTTTCCTGAAAAATTTTGAGTGAAGTTGAAGAAAGAAGTCTTGCTTTTAACTCCAAAATCTCGATTTTCTTTTTTTTTTTTCACTTACTTATTTGTGTCATAAAGTTCTGCGCGCAGATTTGTACCACTTCGTACTGGTTCTGCCGATCTGCCAAAATTGCTATAATTATAACCAGAATCTGTGTTTTTTTGCACTATTCTTGCATAATTTCGCGAGTTATTCTGAAGCAATTTAATCTCTTTTGGTACATATGTACTATTTCTGTGCTCTCTGTTAGAAAGTAAGTACTCATTTACTAAATCAGCAGAAATAAATTCTTTGTTAGAAGTTGAAGGCAACAAGCTCGACCAGAGCTCCTAGTAACAATTATTAAATTAATTTATAGAGTTTGATTTTTGTTATCAACTAACTACAGTTAGTTTTTGTTCAAAGATTTTATATAATTTTGCGAGTTTATAACATAGAATAAATACTTCTACGCAGAGAAGTTTTCGTAGGTTCCTTCAAAAAAAATAAAAATGCTAATAAGTTTCATATAAATAAGGCTTTTTTTTGAATGTAAATTTAAATCATGTAATGAATTAAGCTTGCTAACTTGATATCGTTCATCCATTTCCTTCTGCTATTATCATAAAATCTAAAAAATATTTTTCTCAAAACTCTGCCGAAAGTCGTTCTATCACAGGTAGGTGTTAGGTTTAACAAAATCAGAAAAGTGCTGACTGTTGCGTATGTTATCCACATTTTCTAGCTTCAAGTTTCTCCTTTTTCCTCCCAGATTACGAATAACTTCATCCGTTGAGCTATACATTTGAGATCATTACTATTAATTACGAGACATAATTCGAAAATGTTCTGGGTATACTATTTCAATCAAATACTAGACATTGTATGTTGAAAATTTAGTTTGCGACTTCCCGGTAAATTTGTAGCGTAAATAAAAAGAGAACGACCGCTTGGAAAAAACTCCGTCGGTTTATGAAACAATTTTGGTTTGTATCACAGTTATATAATATTATTAAATATATATTTCATGCAAAGATTTCATCGTCTCTTTTTTTGCACTTTTCCGAAATAATCGGTCCAAGATAGCGAAGACCCGCATCACGGTTTGTTAGAAATTTCAATTTGAGCAATTTAATCGTATTTCATATATTTTTGGAAATTTTTTTTACTATCACTTTCAGAAAAGTTGAGGTAATATAAAGAGTACATTTCTTCTTCCGTACTCATATGAATTGCTTTCAATACCACTAAGATGATTAATTTGTCTTTCGAAGACTGAAGGAACAGCGCAAAAAATGTCCTCCCATTTTTATATGTTTGTTATTGGTCAGCATTCATTTAGTGTTTGGTTAAGCTGGCCTTGCTGTTTCTTCTTCAGAGCTATGTGAAAGTGTAACCTCAGGTGCCATGCTATTAGCTGACGCATAATACCTTTCTGATTACAGCATCAATTAAATCATATTGATTATTTTTCTTGACGAAGTTTCCTAATTGAAAATTTTAAAAAGTAATGCTGTGCTGTTTTTTCTCTTCCTTGCAAGCGACGTCTTCAGGTCACTTTTGGGTTGAAATCTAACTGACGCTCTTGTGCAACTTGATTTGCGTGATACAGAAGCACTGAATTCATTTGGTCATGAAAGAGTGACAAGGTATCTGCTTTGTATTGTGCTGTTAGATTTGACGAATTCACTTCATCCTCTTCAGCTTGCTTGTCACAGCACTGATGAGAAACAACTAATATAAAAAACTTATGCCTAATCTAGACCTTCATCATTTTCGTAGCAAGGAAGGAAGGACATCGCTATGTGAAGAATGCCACACATGCATCCAAGGATGAATGGACGATCCTTCTGGATATAGGCGCTTCATCAGCCATCACCCAATCAAAAGCCTATCTTCGAAATCCTCTTGTAATCGTTTCTCCGAATATCTTTCACATTTCTGCTTTCTTTCCTACCACTTCTTTTAATAGAGCCTTTTTTCCTTTCTCTAAGAATTTTAAAACCCGATTTAATTATTTTAATATCGAAATCTCTTTTTCTCCCACTCGTATGTGTCACTAGTTTGGACACTTTCACTCTAACAGACGTTAGGCTCAATTACACAGACCCTACAATCATGCTAATAAAACGTCGAGCCTTTGCTCTGTCATCTTAATTACGTGAACTAAAGTCCTCTGAATGAGGCACATGCACACTTATCTATTCGGCGGCATGCGAAGGTTCTAAGTTGATCATATTTTTTGAAAAGTGAGCAGTATGAAAATGTAATTTGAGGATTTATTGGTGGTAGCGTTGTCAGTTATTTCAGAAAAGAGGAGAAGTGTTTTGGAGAGAGTGGGCATTTCTTGGTTTAAGCAGAATGGTCGAGAATAATATTAGGAAGAAGAAGAAGGAGCTTGCTTCAGTTCGAGAATCTATCAGACGGTCTTCAGAAAGAGAAGCATGAAATGAAATGATTTCACCTCTGAGGCCCTGTTGAAGTAAAAACTCTTCAATCTTTGCTTCATTGGGCCTTTCCACTCATCTCACACTGCCTCTCCCTCAGCTTTCAAAGACAGTAATTGATGAATTCTTCCTGTTTCCAAAAGCAGTGACAAAACTCGTGTTTCCTTCCCAGAAGCATCGATAACGGTTGTAAGCATAGAGAATTCGAAAAAAAAGACGAAGTAACAGCTGTTTTGAGGGTATGCCAAGTGAAAGGAAAGAAGATAAACAGCAACCACAGGAAGTGCCAATAACTTCATTTCTGCCATCGTTATTAACTTAGCATGCTTCACTTTCCTTCCCCTTCCACTTTTTACATGCCATTTTCTCGGTAAAGAAGTTTGCGACACATTTCGGTTGATTGATGATCCCAGTACTACTTACAACATCGTGAACAACGACCTTCTAGTTCTGTGCCTATATTTATGCTCTTCTTGTAATTTAACAATGAGGCCCTCAGAAAAAAACAATTCATATATAAGTCAGCCACAGCTTAAGAACAAGATGAGCTTAAATGAGCTTCAGTTTTAAATTTCTATCTTAATCAACTAAGTCCATACTACTAAAATTTGAAGTTTCTTAACTCTGTTACTTGTGTGTCAATATAACTTCTAATTTGCCTTGTGTTTCACCTAACACTTATTGTTAGTAAGCTTACCTAAAAAGAATAAGAGAAATGCCCTGAAATGCTTCATTATCACTGAATTTGCAAAACTCAACTTTTTCATATTGCTTAGAAAATACCTATATTTATGCTCTTCTTTAATGAGAAAATCAACCTGCCTATTAACCTATTAATTATTGATTTTAGTAATTATAAGTTTTCTTATTCATACCGTAACCAAATTTGCACATTTCAAGATTCCAATCCATTTCATCATCGCGAACTGAAAGTTTGAAATTAATTTACAATTTTGTCTTTTATCTCTAAAATTTAGCAAACCTATCATCAACATGAACTGCTATATCATAACTATGAAATTCATTTTCCATCTTTACTCTTGCAGTTTCCAAAACGTAAACCAACTTCATTAACAATGAATCTAATTTAAAATTAATTTGCCAAATACATTGTACGCACACTTCCTTTGTTGACACTATTATAAGCGAATTTGCAATTTCATTGCTTCTAAATTCGACCACTACGAAATGTCTCTAGAATGATTTGGTAATACCCAAAAATAAATTGTGTTATTCGAAGAGAGCAATATTTTCTCCTAATTATATTCAATACTTTCTAACTTCGCCACACATGGGAGTGCAGGACTAGTTTTTTTTTGTTAATATTGCTATATTAATATTGTTAGTATCTTCTTTTAACAGTTGCTAATGAAGTTGTTAATCGTTGCTGTACATGACACTTACTGCTATCAAAATCAAGAAAAAAGAAAAATTTTAATAGAGTATTAAAAATATTAAAAAAAAAATCATACTTGTCATCCCTGTATCGATAACTAAGCCTGTTCAGTTTCACACCTGTCAAAAGTATATATTGCTTTTTTCTCTATTAACTTTGAGAAATGCAGATCTGGTAGAAAAAGTTTGCAGATATGCAAATTTGAAATAGCCAAATAATCTGATATATTGAAAAAAACTTTTCTCTTAGCTTTCAACAATCAAAATGTCGTTGCAAAATGTTTGAATACTTTTTAATAACTGATGGATGATTGCATTTATTGTTTGACATTTTGTTCATTTTTGCAATTATAAATTTCACTTCTAATCAGCGATCATTACAAATTTGATCGAAACCACTTTCTCTGTAGTCATCGATGCTTAATGAAAAGATTGCAATTGCTTAATTATCAACGAACTCATTCTAATTCCATCCATTTCTGATACATACACAGATAAAGGAAAGAAAAACTATGGAGTAGCCAAGACTGGAATTTGAAATTAAGAATCAAATTTCTATAGGCATCTTTCAAGTGGAGGGATTTAAATATAGATGGACATTTAATGGCATGCTAATGTTCGACTTTTAATTTAATGTTTAAAGAAATAGAAGCGATAAAGTATACTTAATAGTTTCCATTTCACTCTTTTTCTATATTATTCTTGGCTCATGGAAGTATTTTCAAAGCTTTTCATTGAATTAGGCAAATCGATGGTTTCACAGTGTCCTCAGTTGATGACAGACACTACTTCTTACAAAGAATTCGGAAGTCGTTGAGGGTCTCTTTAACTTCTATGTACCATCTATTAATTACTGCCTTTTTTTCTTTTTTTTCAGCTAACTCTGCATAAGTTTTGCTTGGAAATGTTTAAATTTGTGGTTTTATTCATCCTTTTTATTAATTACGACTCGAATAATTAATTATGCAGAAATAAACTAAATAAAATATTATGTTGTGAAAACTTAAAAACTGTTAGTCAGTATAAGTACTTGATAGAAATGAATTTTTACGAGGTACAAATTTGATTCTTTCCTCAAATTTTATTACCAGTAATTACCCCTGCCGAAAATCAACTCACTGCTAACCTGTTACTCTGCAGTGAACTAACCGTAAAGTGTACTTGCTTTTTACTGTTAATGGTTGGGTTCTGCAGTTATGGATAGATATAATTGAATGTTAGTTAGCACTGAACGTTCAATGAATCTCATTTATTGCTTTTCCTCATTAACTTCATTTTGCCTCTGCTTGGTTGTCAATTTATTTTATTGTTTCCATGAGACTGTAACTCCCACTATTTTAATTTCTTTCTCCTACCATAGTTTAGCAGTTATACTTTTTACCTTTTCCTTCGCAAACTGACCAGCTTAAGACTTCTCCATTATCCTGAAAAGGCCTAACTAGCCTTAAATTTGTACTTAGACACCCAGTTTCCTTATACTTTTACGCAGAGCTAAAATTTTCTAATCCTTTAGGTATCTTTTCACGGCCTAACCCATTGAGATAATCCTTTGAATAGAACAATGGATCGATCAACAGTTTACGATGTGAAAATATGTCAGATCCGCGGAAAATGATAAGTAGAAAAGAAGATGCGATAAGATTCCTTTTCTTAATGATCGTGCCGCATAATTTGGAAGAAGAAAGAATGAGTGATTAAGCAGTTAACAGGCCGTAATCTTAATTAAATAACTTCATCTCTTATGGTCAACTTACTGATGTGCATAGACAAAAAACATTCTTATAAGCAGGTAGCCTTTGAATTCCATAATAAGAACACGGACTTTATCATTACCACACTTTCCAGTTGATTGCTTTCCGTTTCGACTAGGCTCTGAATTTCCTAGTTTTCGTGGTACTCAATAATTTGTTGTTAATTGACTTAGATGAAATCCGTTTTGAAACATTAAGAAGTTTGTACCGCTTCTAATTTCTGCCATGTCTGAAATAGAACAAGTTATTATAAAATTAAATATAAACGGAGAAAACAGACTCATGTCTATTCAAGAAGCAGAAAACATGGTTAATTTTTTCTGCAAATTGTCAACAGAAGCTTAAGGACACCAAAGTGTTTTGTTCATAGCACACTTACTTGATCTAATTTACTAATGGATTTTGATTCAGTGAGCAATTCTCTTAAAGTAACTGATCAGCTGCCTTTTCTATATTCTCAGCATCGATTTCTCGATCTGACTTGACGATCTGAAATGAGTTGGATTGTGTAGAATAAGAGTTTCACTTACTGATGAGCATATAAGTTTCTACATCTCGTCTTCCATTTTAGAGAGTAGTCACCAGCTAACAGAAGCTCAGCTTGTACATTAATCAATTAAGTCTGCTTGTCATTCCGATATTAGCAGTGAGTGACATTAGAGAGGTTATGTACTTTCAAGAATATGAACGACCTTTGGCACATATTGATCATGCGCTGATTGACGGCTTCTATCGTTATAATATTACTATCTTTTTGACTTGAATCCCAGAATCAGCTGACAATGTGAAATATTTGAAATTTGTTTTGAAATATTTCCTGTCGGATTCATATTCTCTATATATTTCTTATCATCGGCAATTCAATTTTTTGCCAAATAACTGAGAAGTATTACATTACGCTCCAAGC
Organism: Setaria digitata; assembly: GCA_003640385.1. Taxonomy (NCBI): domain Eukaryota; kingdom Metazoa; phylum Nematoda; class Chromadorea; order Rhabditida; family Setariidae; genus Setaria; species Setaria digitata. The sequence continues at coordinate 28,540 of RCAB01000087.1, forward strand.
ACTCTCATCCCACAAACAACTCTTGCTCATTTCGCAATGTTAATCTTTCCATTTGTGTCAATATTAGCATTTTTCTTTTTTATCGTTCAGTTATTTGAATGGATTGCTTGCTTTTCTGGACAAATTAAACTAACGGTGCAAATAAGACTTTTGGGCAACTTTATTTGTTCAGTTTTTGTTATTATTCTCCGCCGAAAACGTTTAAGGGGTTAAGTTCCTTCAAGAGTTTTTCATAATCATTTAGGCTTGAAGTCAGATATGTATGGAGGCTAATTTCCTAATCATTTTTTCTTGGCTGCAAAAAAGGAACAGATTTCGGTTTCTAAAAAAAGCTTTTGAGACAAAACTTAAAAAATGCAGTTGTCGTAGCAGTTGTATAGAATTTTTGCGTGAATGCTGTGGACTACAGGCTCCCTAAGTAAATTTCATTAGCGTCTAGAAAGGAACAATAATTCCTTCCTTTTTGCCTGAATATTTCTTGTGTGTTCATAGAAGAATCATACTTTTTTTTTCATTCGGGCACAAATTTTTAGTTCTTTTTACCAAAGGATGAACTAATTTATGGACTGCTTCATATTTTCAAAAATTCGGCTCACTAAAGCGTGAAATTATTAGCCAATTTTGAATCGTACGAAGAACAATTTCCTAGAACAAATTCAACTTTGACTTGATGTAATAATTTACTTGATGAGTTTTCCTCTAATATTAGAAAAATTTTCCACTCAATTATCGAATAAAATTCACCAACAAATGAGATTGGTCTCTGAAACATCAGCTGCAACATTGTTTGAGTTATTAATACCTGCTATTTTTTCCTTTCATTTGTATTTTCTGATAAACTTTTTTCTTTTGAATAGAGGCATACCCTATTGCTTATTTTATCTTTGTCAATCTTTTCCCTCAACTGTTATTTTCATTTTCAATCCAATTTTGCGAAATAAGGGGAATTAGAATAAACATGAAGTAAAGCAGTTGATAATTTGAAGCGCTTTCTTCATAATGTTTTGTATTTTAGTCTTTGAGATTTATAATTTTGTATTTTGAGATTCTTATACGAGAGACAAGAAAATATAACGGGAATATCTATCGTTTTATTCTTGATGCTTTCGTTTGTCCTATTAGTTAGCCTGGTAATGCGAGAGGTTTTTCTTTCTTAACAGGTTAAATACTCTTTATGTATTCGTACTTTTTATTCCCATCTGCTTACTCTTACAAGTAATTATCATCGATTTGTCCTCCTTTTTAAATTATTTGTTGCGAAGAAAGACACACTGATAACTATTATGAGGTAGAGAGAGGGAGGACGGGAAAGGGATGCTACTATTGGTGAGTTTATTTGTTAGCTAATTAACATTGTCTGCCAATTTATGTCAAGTTATAGGCATTGTTGAACTCGAAATTTAGCATGTTGAATTCTGTGACACGCTGAGGAAGTATGAGGCGAAGAAATGCAAGAGATCCATTTGTCCTGAGGAAGGTAGCCTCTCGTTCTCGATCATATACTGAGAGATTTCACTTTAGTAAGCTCAGTGGCAAAAAGATAACTGGACATACCAGCTTAGACATTGCCAATGGTTGGAAGAGTCTGGCTGGCGCAAAATGCTGCGACACATTTTGGTGGATCGTCAGTTTCACTGTTTATCACTCCATGTACTTAACTGAAGATTCACTGTAAAAGGCAAAGCACTAATTTTCTTAATCTTGTGATTTTATAATGAGATATAAATTTAAAAATGTGAGAAGGCATGTTTTAAACTTTAATTTTAGGTTTTTCCTTCGAAATTACAACAAAGCATGAAATGCAAGATTTTGACAATGCTTCAGTTATATTCATTCAATTTTTTTTTTGCATCAAGCATAAGCAAGGATGTGCTAATTTCTTGCTACGTTATCGTTCATTTATTTTTCAGATGGACTCACATAATTTATAATTACTTTTATGGAAATTTTCTGCTAAGATAAACGATTTTGGAAGTTTTTGGGACTGAATTTTCGAAGCTGATCTGTAAATTATGGGAGACCTCGTAAGAAAGCAGAACTTCAGTAATTAAACAGAATATTTTGCTTAATTAGTGCTGCAGCAACTGAGCTACAGCAAAAGGAATCGCTCAAGAGATACCAGCGATAAATTGGCACCACTGATACTTGATGTCCACATTGATCATCGATGATTTCCTATTTTGCACCTATCTTTCTGCCGCTTAATCTGCCAGCTTTGATCCTTATTCTCCATTACTATTTCCATTCGGGTACTGTCTTTGTGGAAGCAATCAGGTGTTATTCCTGTGCAAATGATTTTATTGTCTGGCACTGGCGGCATTTCTTTCTGAAACGAAATTACGGCATCACAGCGAGTGACCAGAATTGCGGGAAACCTGATTACACAGCTGAAATAACTCAGCTTTGTCCTTCTACCTGTTTCATCATGTACCTCAATGGCACTAATCGACGTAATGGAGTGACTACTGTGCTTGGTATGAACATCGACATTTTCTTGATGACAGCATGACTAGTAAGAGGCATTTGATTATTGACTATTAAATTAACTTTTGAAACTGTCGCTACATGGTTCAGTTTCCTCTAATGCCAACTCATAACTGATCGGTTTATGAGTTCGATAACATTTCTGCAAAGGACTTAAAGAACTTCCAGAAGTGAGCAAGTCCGGACTATGTTAAAGTTCATCAACTGCTACCATTATAGGCTTTGTGAGAGGTTGTTCATCGCAGTTCCTAACTAACGATCAGCATTCGCAACTTGGACTTGGCCCACACTCACGAATTTCACAAATCGGCAATTATTTGTCATCTGAATTCGATATGGTAAATCTGAAATAATTATTCTTTTAAACTTAAATAGTCTTTAGTTTTATGGTTAAATTTATGCTAAAATACGATTTCACAACAATTGTTTAAAACTTTCTTACACTGGATTTCAATTTCACTCATAATTGGAAGCTAACGTTAAGGCTTAATTTGTGTCGGAATTATTTAATCCTTTTTGCTATTTCTACAAAATCTCATTTTCTAAAAAGAAATAAAAGACATAAATTATTCATCTAGAACAAGATCATAACCAATGCTGGAAAGTTTTATTTAGTTAATTAAAAATTGAATTGAAATATAATCTTTCAGTTTGACATAACGGAACATTGGTGCTTCTGTGCCAGTGATCAGTGTAATGAAAAAAGCTGCTACAACTCAAACTCATATTCCGGATTTACATCGAAACGACGCCAACACTTTTTTGATAAATATTTTTCTACGGATGCTTCTGATCAAGTCAACTTAAGCTACTATTTAATCATTTACTTCATATTAGCAAGTTACTTGATTTGATAAATAACTTATTATATTTCTTGCTTTTTGATATTACATTGCTCGCTTATTCTGTTGTCAAAAGATTTCATGACTGGCTTCTTAATCTTGATAACACTCTTACTTCAGATAAGGCCCACTAATTACTAATCATGCTAAGTTCAACTTCGGCGAACTATGCGTTTCTGCGTTGAAGAATTCACATCTTCATTCTTCAGTAACTACGCTTGTATGTTTTTACATAGTTTAAATTTTGTTGCAGTGGTAAAATTACTCTCCAGTAGTTAATTTTATTCAACAACGAAACAAAAAAAGTGAGCAGATTTCAATCCCTCTATTTATAGTTATAGTTATTCGCAAAGGCAAGTTTAAGATTGCTCTTTCAAAGTTTAAAATGCTCCGCAAAAATTCATGCACACGTCTGTCAATTTACTTAATACCTGAATAATTAAGCTGTACGCCATTAATTCCGAATGTTTTATCAGCTGACCCTGTTTATCCAACTTTCAGGTCAATTTACAGAACACATTAAACCGAAGAATATTCATTTAAAGAAAAGAACATATTTCTAGATTTTTGCTGAATGCGCAGCATACATAATTTAGATATAGTACTAATATTGATAATCCTTGCTACTATATTTAAGAAATAAAAATTTACTGAGAAATTCATTCTGAGATATTAAATGTATGGCATGGATGCAACGGATTTTATGACAACCACATACACTACCATTCCTGCATATAACTTAATTTTCAGTAAAACAGTTTCAAAGCAAATCTCTTTTTCTCGTATTCTGCTTTCTTTGCAATTCATTAGTATCTTCCAGCAAACTTTATTTCTTCGGAAAACGACCATGTTTTGGGGAATTGCAACCACGAAATGTCAAACCCACTCCTTTTAGCACAGGAATTTGACAACATTTGAAATTTCAGTCGAGTTTTAGAAAAAAAGTTTCTCAGTTAAAGTGGAATTAACACGACAATTCACACTCAATTCACACATTTATATAGCATTATTCACAAATTAAGGAATTAACAACCAGTGAGCTAAATGTAAAAGAACAATGAACAGCTTTTTTTTAAAAAAAAAAGAAGTGAATTTTTATTTTTTTTTAAATATTGAAATACTTTTGTTTTGAAAATCAGGCATACACTTTTCAGAATTGCAAGCCAAAAGTTCCTGACGTTTTAATGCTTTCGAATAACGGATTCTGGTAACAAAATACTATAATTTAAAAATGGAAATGACAACACTTAAACTAAAAGGAGGAAAATGGAGAAGAAATAGAAAAATCAGCCCTGGTCATTTCTACCCCAGACATTTACAGTAAATTAAGGAATGATTTAAAATGTTCTGCTCCTCTTGTTTTGTAAAAATAATAGTGTCATTAAATATTTATTCTAGAAAGTATTGAGTTTAGAAAGTGAAGCGTTGAAAATTGTTGAAACAATTGCAAGTTTCAAATAAATAATATTATCAAAGGCACAATGATAAAAAAGAATATCTCTATCTCTGAATTACGCTTAATTTGAAAAGCCTTTGGTTTTCAAATAAGAATTTAAAACTGAAGAGTTGCCTGAAAGGAATATTTAAGGTATAAGCATTACCAACAACGCCATTACCAGTTTCAGCGGAACACAATCATTTTGTAGCTCCTGCATCGCTTAAACTGACGTGATTAAATGGTGCTTGTTTACTTAGCTTGATAAGTAAGTTAGTATGGAGAACTTATTGCAAGACTTCTATATAAAATTATACTGTATTATAAGGAAATATCCCAATCGATTAAAATATTTGTTTCCCCCTAAGTCTTATCAAATACGCTTTAATTTAGGTGGAGTCAAACTACCATCCACTGTTTCATCTTCGACATATATCGAAGGAGCGAAATCTGAAGTTGATTTCTGCAATTCCCAGTTCCCATCATCAATCCCAAGCTCTTGCAGTGGCGGGATGTAGACTGGCAACTGAGACTTCAATTCAGGATGTCGTGGTGAATTAAATGACGCAAATGGATGTGCAACTGTTCGACTTCTGGAACCCGGCGCTATCGTCGCAGGAAATGTTAACTTCTGTTCGCTTGAAACTTTCTCATCGCTGTCTGATCTAGCACTGTTCATCCGATCACTTCCTATATTGCAGGAAAGTTCTCATCGCCATTAGATTTCCAAGTTTTCTGACATTGCACATTACATTTAAGCATGCCATTAGCAGTTCAGAAGAGTAAGCATGCTAAGAGAAATGAGAAACAAAGAAAGAAATTAGTTTACACTAAAATTGGCTCTAATGTTTATAGAAATTTTGTTGCTTCATTGCGAACGCTAAATAAAAGATGCGTTTAACATACCTCCAGCAGAGTGATATAATCCGAAAACTAGTTTTTCCAAATTCTCCAGTTTATGAGAGATATGATCAACTGCATGCAATTTCATCTCTATGCGCTCGAAGCATGTCTTCATTTCAGGTAGCAGTACATTTAATTTCTTAAGTGACATTATTTCAAGAAAGTAAGGAAATTCAACTAGTGAGTTGACAAGTGAGCAACATAGAATGCAAATAACAAGTCAGTCAGAGATCAGTAAAAACTTGCAGATAGTTGAACAATTCTGAATAATTCAGGCTTCTATTTGTTTTATTTTGAATTACTCAAAAAAGTTTATCACAAAGAACTTAAGAGAAGTAAAATATCGTTAAATTTGATGAAAAACTTACAATTTCATCAGTGTTTCGCCGAATATCTAAACTCAGACCTTCCTCCTGCAATTTATCCATCAAAACAGTAGCTGTACTTACTTCCGATAATCTTGACCTAACTTGCTGATGCAACTGCTGTGCCCCATTAATATGATTTCCGGTAATATCATAGCTCAACGAAGTTGATAAATGTCGGGAATCCACTCGCTTAATGTCCTAAAAGTTTGGAAAATCTGTATGGTAGTTTCGATGCTCAGACTTATAAAGGTATTGTGTTTTCTCGGTATCTCTAAGCGAACAACCAACCCTTTCGAGATCAGCGAAGATCTGTGAGGGAAATATTCGTGTGCCATATCTTTCCCTCATTCGAAATAATAGCTTCCGTACAGGATGCTCTGCTGGTACTGTAAGCTTCTCGTTTTTACGTCTTTCATCTAGTTCTTTTTCTCTTTTCACATCAACCACTTTACGAAACTTTAACTGAAATATACAGATTCCAAAAAAGGCTAAAAAATGATTAAGTATTTTGATGAAGCAAGAATCAAAAAGTCTAAGCACCCGATGAGTGAGGTTGTAAGTTAACACCAAATTACGCGCAAAGGAATTCGCGAATGCCTTATAGAAATCAAGTACCTGAAAAAGATTCCTTGAAAAATAGCATTTAGTAAGCAAAAAAATATTTTTATTTAAAGAAAAAAAGAACTCATTTAAAAAAATATTTTTAAAGTTCAGCTGAGAAACTGTTACAAGAAATTTCCCATGTTATTTAAAATAATTTTTTGAAAGTTTAGCCTTTCATTTAATATAATTTGTTCTTGGTTAACATTTAAGACTACACTATAAAAAGACATAATTGCTCGCAATAACTTCAAAAGCTTTGGAAAAAATGAGTTTCTTTTTTTTTTTTTGATTTTAATAAGCTTCTGCTGAAATATATCCAATTCTCCATAACCTCCATAAGTTTGTTCTTTTTAATTGAATGTAAATCAGTATAAGTAAGGGCTCGCACATTAGCAGCACTTTGGCCAGTTCCAAGTTGCTTCCAAAACTCATCACCGAATACATCACCCTTTCCTGAAAGTTTGCTAAGCGAAATTTGGAAAAAGAATTGGCATTAGCAATGAAAAATATAAGCAATAGCAATTAGCTTCTACAAATTAGCATAACCACACCTAGGATGGCCACAACTTCATCATCCTGCATTACCTCAAGCGACCCAGACACGACAAACCATAGCGCATCGACCGATTCTCCCGTGTGATAAATCAAATCACCAGGAGCTGCATGATTGCTCTATAAGTAGCAATGAGTAGAATAAGTTGTCTTATTAACTTATAGACTGTTCATCAGAAGTAAATCAATGCATGGATTCTAAAATACTTCATTTAGTCAGTCAACGTTGTCGTAACCATATAAGCTTCTTGCCAAAATTTCACTGTTTCACAGTCAACAGTCTTTCTAACGTTCGCAGATGTCTTGCAATTCAAACACTCTGTCTTATGAAAAGTATTCTGGATGAATTACTTAGCGGATGATTCCTCTTTAAACTTCAGAAGAAAAAAATGTACTTCTAGATGCATGGCGAATTGTCGAAGACAGCCATCAGAAGCAAGCCGAAAACAAGCATGTTCGTTGAACACCTTTCTGTTCAGGTGCACACAAATATCTGCTTTCATATCTTTCGGACAGTAGCTGAGTACCTTAGGTGATTTCGTTTCAAAGAAATGAATCAAATTCTAAGGCATGCATACGACGTTTTAAATTTTATTGATTTAAATCACTTTTCATTCTATTTTCAAATGTTTTAAATAAGGCACAGAAAATTACTTCTTATCTGTGTTCAAAAATACTTTAATACTGAATTTTGGAAAAACTCCTTCGGAGACATTCCATTTCTCTCCATTTCTTTTAAAAATTTTGCGAAAAAAGCAGAAGAGACCTTCGAAGTATCGATCCCTTTAGTTATAGCCCATGTGCTAACCACATAGTCCATTACCCGTTCAGCAAGCTCATTCGGTACTTCTTGCAATTTGATAAATTCACGCACATTTGCTATCATATCATGGTATCTGAAAGAAAATCCTAAACTAAGTTTGCAACAACTGAAAGACTAATTCTTTCAGAAGGATCCGTTTACTGTAGATTGACAGTACTGTAGCACTGACTTGATCATCGACACGAACCTTATAGTGGCAGATGTCATTTGCTGTATGATATTGGTCATATGGCCAAATATGGCTGCATAAAGAAGTGCAGCGATGATCATCATGCACACACCGAATACCTTCTCATTATCAGTTGTGGATGCTATGTTGCCAAAGCCGACCGTTGATAAGCAAGACATCGTGAAATACAGCGCTGTAAACGGACCCAATACAATTTCTTTCTCTTCGTGCATTTAAATTGTCAAGTCCAAAAATCTCTTTCCTCAAGAGTAGAGAATGATAATAGGTGGTGTAAGACAGTGATATCATAACAGATACGAAAAAAATGCTCTCTTACCACTAATGTAAGCAGAACTTCGCTGAGGTCCACCAACCAACCTCATCCTATCCTTGAATGTATAATTAAAAGGTGAATTCAATTCTTTCGATAGTTTTGTTAACCATCCTTCAGGCATTGTTGGCGACAGGAACTAAAAAGTCCAGTATTTTGACATTCACACGAAAGTTTTGGATCTTGAACATCTGACTCTCGAGAAACATGAACTTGTTATATCAGCTGTTGAAAAGAAAGGATGGGACGATACGATGCAGCATTCAATATACTTGCAGCTTCTCATCATTTTGAAGAAATGTAGGAAACTATACCTTAATCTTAACTTCGTACTCGCCGATGGAGAACCACACGCAGGCCAGCCAGTGAGCAACAAGCACGTAAGCACACAAAAGTAGAAGTAATGTTGCTGCGCCGTATTCTAAGTAGTTGTCAAGCTTGCGAGCCACACGTCCGAGTCGAAGCAAACGTACGACTTTTAACGCACTTAGCAACGATCCCATCCTCTGTAAAGAACCACTGTTTTAGAAATCCATCGATAATATTCAAAACTTCCTATTTTGTAAGTAAGTGGAATCTGCAGTGGTATCGCTCAGCGTAGAAACGAAAAACTTCCTGTAGCGGAAGGACTTCCAGAATTATTTAAAATGAAAGAAAACTTGCTTCATCATTGTGCTTAAACATGTAAAATATATCATATGGAAGGCAGGAAAGGAGGTCGATGAGAAACCAGGACTTAAAATAATTACACCTAATTATGGTTGGATCGATTATAACCTGAAAAGTAAGCGAAAATTTTCATTGGTCCTGAATCCCGTTAATTGTGGTTACAAAATTTTGAAACTTTAAAAACCTCAGTTATGTGATTAGCAGAATTAATGTTTCAACAGAGGTACTTCAACACTTATGTGGGAAAAAGCGCACATAAATGCATGGTTTCTGGGAAAATGTCTTCCTCCTCTCTTGTATTTTTTTACTTTTTTTTCAAAAAGTTTATTGGTTTAGACTACTTTTCGAATTTTCAATAGCTAACTTAAAACGTTGGATTTAAGAATTTGCCGGTTTTTTAAAATACGAGTTTGTTATATAAAATCTTATACTATTACGAGTAACCTGTTAGACTCTACTGCTAATGAAAAATTTAAATTTTTGATCTTCGAAATATATCTCCAAACAAAATGTTTAATCAGACTCTTTTTAGGTTGATCTAATCTATTCTTGAATTACATATAACTACATACAATCAAGACTTACTTCTCCACCGGGACCAACAAATGTTGTATGAAAATTTAGCAAAATGTCAGCAAAAAATATGACATCAACTATAGAATCCATGAGAGCTACCATATCAATGATACCACGGGGTGGATGTTCCCGCGTCTGCAAGTAAACTTTGTTATTTTTATACTGATGCAATTTTTTGTTAAGGCCTTATTTTGTTAGCTAATTAGAAATAATGTGCTAGTGAAATTTCATAAAAAGAATTAAATGCTGAAATGCAGCCTGTAAATTCCTTTTCAACAATTACCATGGAAAAGCGGCAAAGAGCACTTAGTTTGATTGAAGTTATGAATGGAAGCAACCTTAAAGGCAATATTATATGGTACCATAAAAGCAGTATAGAAAGTAAGTGCCAAAATAGACCAATCCCATATTGTTTTAAATGTTGAATAATGCAATATAATATGTGGTGATGTTTTCGGTGTCTCCTGTCGGTACTGCGGCAGCAGGTCACCACCAAGGTTCATTACCTGATAATACTGGGATATCTTTATTTTATTGACAGTAGTTTCAAATTATTTTTGAAGCCACTTATTATATAATTGCTATAAAAGAATTTATGCCTGTTTTATAAGAAAAGGGATAGGAAGTTTGGGATATTGTGAAATCCACTGGGATTAATGAGTGAGTGAGTGTGTTGCATTATATTGTCGAGATATTTGAAAGAACTGAAACACTGTATTTTTAAAAGTGATAGAATGAATAAAAAAATGAATATACAGCAAGGACAAACTTTGATAACCTGGTTGAAGTTTGATGACGTTATGCTGGCTGTTTTATGAAGATCTTTCGTTTCAATCTGATTGAATTGCTGCCTGCTTTTTGCAATTCTTGCAATCTGCAGAATCCGAGAAAACCCTAAATAAAAGCTTCATTATTATCAGTTCAATGCCTAGGCATGGATTGCTAATATCTAAATTATCAAAATTTCTTCTTTCCTTAGATATCTATATAATTTTACAGCTACTCCAGCGGAGTCGAGTCTCCCATTAACACGAATATTCAATTTTTTTTTCTTTTTATATACTATTTTCAGGACTTAATTGATGTTTACTGAACTTCTTCACCTATATATAAGGATTGAAGGTCTGTGAAACTAGCACCTGAATCTGTGCTCTCACCTTTATTGTTCTCATCATCAAGTGGCTGTTTAAGAGGCGTAATATCCCTGAACTGACATAAATATAACACCACCTGATTGCGATCATTCTTGATGGGCGCGATATGCACCAATAACCAAAGGGGACTTTCTGGAAAAATTTGTTGAACTCTCAATTCAAAGTGATAATCGTGATTCAACTTAGCAAGACTTTATCAAAGTCTGAATGAACTCTTTCTCTTGCAGCAGATTCATTTTTGTCAACTTCAACTTTTCATCTGTTTTTTTTTTCAAAAAATTTAAATTCAGACTAATGTGTTAAAATGCCGTAGTTTAAAAAGTTTTCTGAAGGATCACTGTTTTTCTTGCATAGGCCAATTTCTGTTTGCTCGTTTTGACATGAATCCAATGCATTTTGTATTTTCTTAACTGCTTCTGATCCACTGTAGTCCGCATGCATGAAGGAAAGTCTTGAAAATAAATGTTTATGAAGGGTAGACCTAAATTACATTATTTACAACTTGATCCATTTGATCTCATTCCTTGTCGTAAATTTCGAAAATGAACCAACTGAAAATACTATGCGCAGAAAAGAAATCATAATGATATTATTATCATCATATCTGATAATTGTTTTATTATTTCCAAGCAAATAAAGCCATGGAATTACTCTTCAAACTCACGAGCAAGGTTTCTGCATAATTTCGGCCCTGGAATATCCTACCATTTTAGCAAAACCGTCGTTACAATATACAATCGGATATTCTACTATTTGGGCGTTTGCCAGTATGAAGCTGGTATCTGTATAATTGCCATGTATTAAACTTTCGGAATTCTGTGAATTATTAGAAGGAAATGTTCAACTTTTAATTAATTCATTACATTATTGTTTGCTGAACTGCGTCTTCTACTATTACTTCTTTTCTCTTACTCCAACTGCTATCATTCATTTCTAACTTTTTTACTAACACGTTTTTAACGAAACATTTTAATTTTAACTCGACGGGCAAAAATACTAAATAGATTTCAGTCTAATTCAGGACTCTTATTATAATTAGCCTGATTAGATGGATGCATGTGATGCTTTATTCTAAGGACTATGAAATAGCCGGCGACAGAAATATACTGAATAAGTTTAGACAAGAGCACTGAATAGTTCTGAACTTAGCGCAAACACACTGACCAGCGCTGTTGCAGCGCCTGATGACATTTTCAAGAAATGTATTCTGTGGAGCGACGAGTCCTCGTTTCGCCACCGGCATGCCAACAGAGCATTTGCCTCACATCAGTACTGTTTGATTCGTAGTTTTCCACTTTTTCCCTTTTTACTTCTCACTTCTTTCCAGCAATTAATTATCCGTTGGCATTCATTTTTCTGCTGAAAATGCCACAATTAAATGAATCGCATTTCTAAAAATCTGAACTTATCACGCACTTGTCAATGAAAGCATTTAGTGAAGAAGTGTTAAGTACGGGCCAATAGAGCTTAGTGAGCAAATTCATTGAGCTGTTGCTATTTTATCTTAACTGTTAGTTGCATTTGAAAGTCCCAACATTCAACAACTTCTGGAACATCATAAATGCTGTGGTGTTATACTGCAAAAGTTTGCTCTAGCAACAGCCTTGCTAGTATGAGTTTTAGCACTACTTTACTTACAGATCGAATAAGTTGTGTGATTGAACTGAGATGTTTACTTTACTTTTTGGTGGGACGATGACCAGCAGAAGTGTTTTACATGCAAACAGCCTCGAAGTGCTACACTTAGCAGTCTCAGAATCAGAGGGACATATCAAGCATCGGTTTCTATGGCTCAGTGAGTCAAATGAGGTTCTCGAGCCAAACAACGAGAAATGAAAGGGCATAGCATTACACAATTCAACAGTTATGGGCAGGATTTTAATTTCATATTTTCAGTCAATCAGTGCAATAAAAGCTTTCTTGCTTATATTCTTAAATCTCTAAATGATCAGCAAAAAAGTTCATAAGTTTCTTTATTGGAAATATGAAAATCATTTATTATGACTCACTGAAAGCTTTTAAACTCTACGTTAAGAGCTTCTGCGGCAGTGAATTTAAGTTATCTCATCTGAACTCGCTTGATTTTTTATACTTCAGAAAAAGCAATCGAAGCAGAAATTTTTTTTTAGAAAATTTCTCAATATAGTTGAAATATTATACAAGAGAAAATAAAAATGTAGCACTTCACAAAAAAAAATTGATTCATTTAAAAATTATTTTGCTTCTCGAAAACACAAATTTTTTTTTTCAAACTACATAATAAGTAATGAAATAAAAAGTAACCTTTTTCACGGACTTGAATCAGTGAAAGGATTCGGAATAAAAGCCATCTGAAAGTCTAAATCCAATCTACATTTAATTAATAGCGGAAAATCATGCCAGAATTCTTTTCTTCACATGAAATCAATGCAATCTCGACTCTTTCCTTGTTTTCACATATCAAATTACTTCCCATCTCAAACGAGCAATGCTACTTTTTGGATCTATCGTCGATTTGACTGAGTTCCATTAGTTTTTTTCCTTTTACAGGTTCTTTGAGTAAATTTTTTTTATATTTTTGAACCGTTCACATAATTTTGAAGTGACTGTAGATTATTTTGAGAGTTTCCAGAAACGAACATTGCATCAGCAAGTACGACTTCCCGAATAAAATGTGGTAAGGGGCGTGTTGGACAGCGATGCTTTCATGTTAATGAAAAAAGTTGAAATAAAATTGTTTTCAACTAAAATAAAACAAACGATGAAAGGGTGAAATGAAAAGATGATCAGACATAAATCATTCAAAAAAAAAAACTCGCCGGCAATAAAGAAATATCAATTCTAATTCAAAAAGCTGAAGTATAAATTTTTTTTGGAGCATCTGCTGAAATCTTCCATGCCAAACAAAAAATAGGTGTTAGCAATTAAAATTAGACATTTGAATTAACGGAAGGATCGTTTTGAGTTGAAAATTCCGCATAGCACATAAAATAAAGCTTGCCAAAGAAAAAATAAAAACTTCTAATTCATTAAACAGTATTTCTTTGAAGAAACAGAATATTCAGAAACGATTGACATGCTTTCATAATTAGTTATTTTTAAAACTAATTAAGATCCTTTGTTCTATTATGGACAGAGAAATAGCAATCTAGGTTTTATTCTCCAAGACAAGAGAGTTCAATTTCTTTTCAAAATTCAGCTAGAAAAAAGTGTAATTTGTTCGATGTCTTTTATTGGTATATAAAACACCAGTCAGACCTATTTCAAATTAATTTAAATTATACTTCATTACATCATTTAATTATGCTACGAATTTTATCTAATAACGAAAAGCGCTGGCTTACTTCTCGCTGACAGTGCAAATAATTAGGAATATAAATAAGAGTAATTGATTTAACCAATATTTGTTGTTGCATTTCCACTACCGAAGTTTAAAAAACTTTGAACAACAAAATTATTTGAAAATTCATGAAGAGCATGTTTAGTTTTTTTTGCTCGCTCAAATTGATCAATCACTTAACTAATCATTATCACAAATGTAAGTCCTTTCATTGTGGAAAGTTGCGGATAGTAAAGCCGGAAAACAGTGAAAATGTGATTATCTAAAATTTCTTATTTTTGGTTCTTTCTTGCTCGAAGATTAAGAAAGTGAATATTTCATTTTTGAATAAAAAACAAATGAAATTGGATCAGCAATGCATCGTCAGAGACAAACACTCCTCAACCTTCGATCTCTTTTCCACAGCCTTTTAAAATTTGATTCATTTTTGGTTTCTTCAAGACTTTTTATAGTAAAGCGCTCATGTCGCCTTTTCAACAAAATTAGATATTTAATTGAACATCGTTAAAAAAGCTATTTCCTCAAATATCCTGTACAAATAAAATGGATCGTCAGAATTTCCTCTTTCCTCATCTTTTGCCTTTAGATTTTCTGATCTTTTTGTTAGTTGGATCATAAATTAGAAGAAAAACTGACCAAATTATTGAAAGATAATAACGAAGCGAAAAAATGCTTGCAAAAGTAATAAAATAATATAACGTTCTTTTTTGCTAGAAAAGTTCGAAGAAGTGATAACTCCAGGCTCAAAATATAACTCGAATTTTTGAGATTTATTCGATGATGAAGCATTTAGTAACAAGGCTTGAATGGCTAGTATGCAGTAGTAGTTGTTCTGAGGATAAATCTCGGTAAACAACTAAGGGATAGTGAATTCATCTACTTCCCTTTCAAGCCCAAAAATGCCCAGGATTTGTCGGAAATTCGAATTTGTATAGTAGTTCAACGAGCAGGAATATGCAAGGATGATATGGGAATTTTTTGATGAAAAGCAATCAGAAAATTCATGTCATTTATATTGCATTAAAACTTAATAATATTTGAATGACATTCAAGACGACAAAATTTAACCTCGCGCTTGAATTGAATTCATTCATAATTCATTTACATCTACGAAGACTGATTTCAAATTTGGCACTCTGAGTAATTAACCAACTTTTCGATTAATAAAGCCTAAAAAATGCAGCACAGAGCATGCAAACAATAAGTACATCACATTAACTATTTATACTAATATTCAGAATAGATTTTTTACGCCGTAGAGGATTTGCTTAAATGTCCATACTTCGAATAGAAAAATTGATGAAAATATATTACATAAAGGAAATACTGTAAACTGCTCTTGACACGTTCCTTGGCTAATGTCCATGTTTGCTGGATAAAAGTTCTTCAGCCTGAAAACTTTTCTAAGCAAGTAGACAGCAGCAACCGGTGTTGTTCCTTTTCGAAGTGCAGTATTCCGTTCATTATTCATTCCTATGCAGAAAACGGTTTGGCTTATGAAAAATATTTAATCTCCAAATGGAGAATTGGAATCCTTAAATGCCTTAATAAGCATATGTGATTTAAGATGTCCTTACTCATACGTATTTGGTGCAACAATGGTAGGCGGACGTGATAATGCCTAATCCTGGCGAATGGCGAAAAAGTTTCATTTAAACTATTCGTCAGCATTGAGGAAAAAAGTTCAATATTCGTAAGCAGAACTAATATTAATACTAATCAATGGCATTATTTCATTTAATCACAGATGCAACATACGTATTGCATTTATCGACCAAAATTAGGCAAGTAAATGAGAGGTATAGTTCGACAAATTATGAAGCAGGCAATACATTTGCATTTAGTGTGTAACACTAAAATATTAAGATGGATACTCCAAATCAATGGAAAGTTGCCAGGAACAGCTACAATTGTATCGTTTCATTAGACTATTTCAAAACGGTTGTTGTTGTTCTCGAATTCGACCTCATCTCTCCATCTGAGATAAAATCTAAGCTTTTATGGTTCCAAGAGAATAGCTTCAACTTGCTGTCATAATTCTAAACTTCTGTAGTTTACAAATTTAAATTAAACCTACTGTGAATGTAATGCAAAGAATATGGAGGAAACTGATGGTAAATAGAAAATACGGTGGAAATAAAAAAAGTGACTTAATTAACATAATGTTATAATAAAGTAGTATCTATTTAGCATAAATAATTTATGCAACAAATTTAGAAAAAAGAATAAGTTTTTAAAAGAATACTAGCAAATCTTTCCCTTCGAAAACTGCTATACCAAATATTAAAAATTTCACGTAATTTCAAAGTGATCTGAACTACACAGGAGCATCAGTAAACTTAAAAAACTTAAGTCCCAACCCAAAGACTATTCTACTCCGACCTGTTGGAGAATGATAAAATTTTCATGGAAGGTTGCATATTGCGTAATACAATTCATTCATTTCTGCTATCAACATTCCTAATGAGAAATGAGCCCAAAAGCTCAAGAACTGTTAGGCATCGTTTAAGTGCTAATAATTCATATTAACAAGCAAAAAAGTGACAACTTATGAGACAAGATAAAGAATAATCTATCAAAGTGGAGCTGCAATTTAAGCTTTTGGATAATCTTGAAAACCAATCCTTTACACAATCACCAATTTTATTACCAAAAAAGGATGGAAGGACAAAATGCAAAGCCTTGCACTCCGCAGCTTCATCCAATTACTTCACGGGGAATAACTAATTTAATATAAATGAGAAGAAGGTTATACCATTAACCACAGATGCAGCTGCCAGAAATGTTAAAGGGCCTATGCAACATCAGAATTTGTAACCTGTTTCTTAAGCCATTTGTGTTCATTTTCAGGAAGAGAAAGAAAAAGGAATTGGCTGGCTAACAATGGATAGGACGATGTCCTGCTAACTTTTTTCCCTCTCAATTTATCAATTTTCTTAGCACCCTTAATAAAAGCTGTTCCAATCTTTTTCAGTGAACAAATACTTATTTCTTTCCCTTTTCTTTGCTAACTCTTCCATTGTCTTCTTCTAAAAGTCTCTATAACGTTAAAAATTAACGTTGAAAAGTCAAGAAGTACCTGACTAGGCTAGAGAAAATAAACCGACTTATGCTTCACTAGGTCCTATGAATATTAAGTAGAAACTGTTTTTCTTAAATTATGAACTTTCTGATTTAAAACTGCAACTATTATAATTATTTTGCTGTTTAGAATTATCCTCAGAAAACGAAAATGATACATTTGCATGCCCAGAACTTCCTCAGTGCTCTTCATCAAAAATCAACTATTAATCCCAGAATATACATTTTTCTTAGTCTAAACTGAATTCTGTCACTTTATATTATTTCATAAGTCAATCTTACCTTAGTTTTTTTTAATAAAAGAAATTATCTAACTTTTTCTAACATCTATACTGATCGACGTCTTCTCCAATATCTGTTCCCAGCTCAGAATCGACACTAAGATACATGTTTCTTACTTGAAAAGTTCGAACTAATGCTAAATGGTTAGATATCTATATCGCTTTCGGCCGGAAACTTCCGTGTGCACTGTAAAAAAAAAAAAAAAAATACCTGCCAAATCTCTTGAAATTATATTAAATTTCAATTAACAACATGACTTAATAACTAAATTTTAAATTGTGACACAAATAATTTCGACCTAAAGCTTTTGTTGTTTGAAAATTTTTCCTTTTCCTCTGACTTATTTTATTAATCAACTAACTGCTGAAGCGAATTTACAAGTGACCCGAAGATATCGATAATAACTACTGCATTTAAAAGATTATCTTTCGATAATAAATATAAATATTGCTATAATTAACTATATTTCACATTTTGTGATACAAAAGAGAACCATCCTATTCAATTTTGCAGTACTTTTACAGAATCTGTTTGGCACTGATTTTAGTATCCCGAGAATTTCTATTTTTCATTAAGAGTTGCAGAAGTATTAGCTTAAGACTTCTTATCTGGAGTACTTATAGAAATTGTTAGAGTTGGAACTTCTGATCTTTTGAATCAATTCGGTGGTTCATTTATATTTAATTATTTGGAAAAAAAAAGAAAAAAAAAAACCTCTGTGTTTTATTTATACTTGATACAGTGGAAGCAGATAAAAAGCTGATATGGGTAGGACAATGATTATTTTATTCAATTAGTAACAACATTACAAGAAATGAAAAAAATACACAAAAAGCGATGGAAGGATCAATATGTGCGATGGAGATGATTTGCATTTAAAATTTAATGGCCATCACATCATGAACTTATTGTTCCATCTATAGCAATCCTACCATTTGGAACTTCAGAGAATTACTGTCTCCGGTAGTTGTAATCTTATGCATAAATTACTAATTTAGTATCACTACACCAAGTTTGTTTCAGGCCTTACAAGCACAAATGATAAACAAGCAGTGAAAGAAAATAAACTAAACTTATGCACAGAGCTGGCGTTGAAATGAGGTGTGGCTAAAACTAAGCATGTTATCAATGGGACACTTCCTTGAGAGCCAAAATCAGGCCAAAAAAGAATTTCTGCTTTTGGTTCGATTGGCATCAACTGATGCAAATCATTGATGGAATGCACATGAGACACCCACCAAGTCTCCTCTCGCTTGAGAAGTGTCATAGTTTTTTTCATTGCTGTTGTCATGGCAAAAGTTTACCAATTTATTATTAGTAGTAAATAAAGAAGTTATGAATTGCAATAAGTGCCAGCACAAGGTATGTCTGATCAGATGGATCTAACATGTCCATCGTCATCATTTCTAGTGGCAAGAAAAAAGAAGCAGTTTGCTTCTAATATTCCAGCAGAAAGTCTTTTCTAGATGCTTTCAACCCAAATAATTTTTCTGCTAATATTGTAACACACAATGGAGAATGTGTAGAACGTACTAGAAACTCAATCACAATCACGTCGTAATTCACATTTTTACTGTTTTCAAAATACAACAAGAAATAACAGTTAAATAAAAATTGCATATTTTTTAGAAAACAAAATGTGTATTTCTCATTAATAGTACATATCATTAGCAGCACAATTTCTACTTTATGTAAAAAATTATGATAAAAAATATGGGCATTTTTAAATCACATGGTTTTAGAAAACAACTAAATTCCATATTCCACATGCTACTTGTTCAGTATCGTTGAGCTGTTTTACCTGTTAGTAATAAATAAGAAAACTTAATCTTCTGTTAGAACTCGTGTAAGCTTAAGTGTAACTTTATTACGAAGTTGATTAAATGTTCCGAACTTAAAATAACATGATTAGTAGATATAATCCATTGCCACGGGAATTCTCCAATTATTAGAATTCAGTTATAAGTATTGCTTATTGCTTAATTTAAATTAACATTAATGTTTGAAGAACAGATAATGCATTTTAATAATTCAGATTCTTAATTTGAAACTGTAATAGATTTAAAGTGCTGGCTCAAATGTGACAGACCTATTGGACGTCACAGAATTGACTTCGAAACAACTAAATATGACGACGACAAAACGTTTTATACTAGAAAATAAACGGCTACTTCAAACTCATTTATTATTAAATGATCAGTTACTATGGTGACGTTCTCAGAGGGCTACTGCTCCTTAAGCTAACTAAGAGGTAGTTTGCATCTGAAATTGTCCCTTCCGAAGCAATTATCCTCGCAAGCATGATACAGAACGTTCTTACATGAAATACAGCATGGATTTCTTGCCACTAAGCTTGGAACTTTTATTTCGATGGGTCTCTATATGAAGTAAGCGACTTCTCGAAAAATAAACAGATTTTATGCTTCACTTAAAGTGTCCAGTTCATGAAGGATTAAAATTTCGAGACTTGCGTTAGCGATAGATTATGAAAATGCTTTTAAGTGAAGAGGGACTGCAGTGCATCGACTTAAGCTGGTAAGTGTGACCATCAAATCAAAGAAGAAAACTGAAACACTAGGCTATAATTTTCGTTCGCCGTAAACTCAGGAAATATCATTGGGACTCAAAATTTAATACTTTGACACATTCGATAAAATAGGAATGATTTATTTGAATTTTAAAAGATCAGCTTGACTACCACTGAATAAGGAAGGAATCGAATGAAATCACTGCAGAAAAAAGCATACCTTAATATATATATATGCATATGAATGTCAAACAATATATGCAGCTAGTATCTTTGATACATAGATCTATTTGTATATGAACTGAAGCAGTCTGGATACATGCCAATCTGGAATGCTATGTAAACTTGAGGAAGAAGTTAAAACTTTAGGGAGATTCAGGGTGTTTATAACATTTTAACTTGCACTGCTTCATCGAAGCTATTTCAGAGACAACCATAAGTGGGTAATATTTGTCAGATAAATCAAATGGATAGCTTTCAATTTAGAGTTCTGAAACAAACAAAGCATGCATAAATCGGCAAGCGTTATGTTTTTATGACTTCTATTTACTAGAAAGCACATGAAACTCCTTCTAGCCACTTCTTTACCGTATCCAGAAGCTTCGAGACAGGAAGGGTACCGTAAAATGCAAAGATTTTAAGCGATATAGCAGGAAAAGTTCCATACCTGTGAGCCATATGCGCTATATTGGCAAGTTTCTTTGCGCTGTTCCCTCTTCGTTCTCCAATAACAACAAATTACGACGCAGGCACCCACAGCGAACACGAAAAGCACAAAAACTAACAGGACAAACACTCCATCCATCCTGAAATTTGTCCCTTAAGTGATGGAAATTGCATTTGTTCCGTAAGTGAGGCTTTTCTGCTCGTAGCAAGCAGTGAAGACTCGAGACTTGTAGCAATTCGAGACTGCTCTCTGCACTGATGAATGATATTTAAAAGATATAGGATATCTTACCAGAAAAGATCCTCTGGACAGCAACCTCTTTCACAGCAACCTGCATCTACACTGCATCTGCAATAATGTTAGGACAATTTAAAAGCATTTCTTGGAACTTCCGCATCCTCATTTTCAAAATTACCACAAACCAAACTGCAAAATAAAAGTGCTTTTCCTCAAGACTAATTTGCTAGCTAATAATTTGAATTTTTTTTATGATTTGCTTACAGTTAATTTTATTTTAAAAAGAGATAACAAAGATTAAACATAAAATTTGTTGATTTCAGATATACAGCTATAGATTTCAGAAACCTTACAAAAGTGTAACAGTTGTATTAGCGATATGTTTTGCCGTATATATGCAGCGTATGAAACCGGAACCCGAACCTGAAACCTTTCAAGATAAAAACTCGATCAGCCAATAAAACATAAAAGTTTGGAAGAAAAACCTTCAACGCTGGATCCCAAGAAGTTACCCACGGTGGCGTGCTGGAAGGCTTCATGCTGGGCTAACGGCTTATTATCTTCCTGCCTAAAAGTTCGAAGAAGTTAAATAATGAAGTTTGAAAAGAAACTTGTAAAACCACATAAGTAACCTCAGATGGAACACCGCTGAAAGCATTTCTTATTCCAACAGAATTAATAAGTTCTTTTAATATAATTGCTTAGTCTCTATTAATGAATATTTTTTACTTTGTCTCATTGTTGCATCTGAGAATTTATATAACGGAACCCAGAACTTTAAAGGGCCAATAACCAGCTCATTTATGAAATAATATAACACTAGACACAATTTACATATATAAATTATTGAAGCTTACAAGACATTAGTAGAGCTGTACTGGTAAGCTTCCCATCGATTCATTTGTAACTGCGTAATTTGAGTGAATTTTCGAAGTTCAAGTGCTCTCAGAGTTATACAGTTTTGCTATCCACAGAGGAATAAAATTCCGATTATGTCGACTTCGGTATTTATCTAAGCGGCTGATATTTTCAATATTTGATTGAAAATTATGCAAGAAAAATAGAACAACAATAAAGAATTAATAATTGGCAATAAATTTCCTTCAGAATATCTTTCTATTCAAATTCCCATTTATCTGGTAATTTTATTTTCACATTTTCAAATATATCAACAATTATCGCTCCCATATTCGTTAAATAGGAAAAACACAGGATAAATTTTTCCTAGTGATAATACAAATGACATTGTACCTTACCTTTCAGAATGATTTTCTGAAATCTTGATCAATTAATAATTATAATTATATTTACTATCATATTCTTTATAGACCGCTGCTAAGAAAGCTTAACTAGACGTTACTATACGTTAGACGTTTCAAGAACAAGTAAATATGGAGCGAGGTAAAATTGAAGCACACTCACTCAAGATGAAGAGATTCACAACTTTCAATTGTATCTCCTAAAAGCGTCTTACATTTCTCACTGTCACGGCTAATTCATTAATTTTCATCTAATTTTCAGACTTTTTAAATAAATTTCAAGACTTACTATCCATGACTTGTTAGCGGTTGAATTACAAAGCTTTTCACTTATCTCAACTCCAATTATTGCCATTCACAGTATTCTGTTAATTTTGAGTTTAATGAGAAAAACTAATGCCTATTTTATATTCATGCATTTAAAAGTAAGAAGAATGGAATATTTTGATGAGAGGAAGTAAAATTATGGCCACATTAGAAAGAAAATATCAACGGTAGTCTGTTAGAAGGCATGCCGTTTTCGGAAATGGGTTGGGAAGAGTATTGTTTTGAATAACTGTAACCAAGCTGAACTCAAATATAACTCACTGCCTAGACGAAATAGGTAGATAGGTGGATAGACAGTTGAGTAAGCTCTTCATTTATGGCATTATAGCATGAATCGTCGTAACTAAATGTCGAGAATAAATTTATCGCTAAAAATGGGAATTTATGATGTTGGAGGTAAAGAACTGAGCTGAGAAAACATGAAAGAACTCATAATTTCCAAAGCAGTTCATCACCATCCAACTATCGAAACGAATGTGGATTGAACAGGGTGCTACTATTCTTCCATGGATAAATCAAACAAGGTTTTTGTGCAAACAAAGAATATCGAGTATTGGCAACAATGAAAACGAGAAAAAAATGCTCATAAGCATACTGAAATTATTTTTAGAAAGGAGCCATTTTCTTAGTCAGAACGGTAGGAGGACTAAGAGGGAATGAAACTTAGAGACTTTTTCAGGACAGTAAATATGAGCTAGACTACATAAATATTAATGGTTTGACAGACAAAGCTCAAAATGGTTGGTTCCTGACAATTATTCATAATTTTGGAATTTTCTAAGTGAGTCTGCGCACCAAGACATGAGTTTACTATAGTTCTGAATCATCTAGGATATAAACAATTTTAAATATAGAAATTTCTCAAGCTTAAAAATAAGCTTGAATCAAAATCCACATCTCAATAACTAGAATTCTTTTTGGAAATGATGTTTGAAGTGGGAAGAGTCGTAAGTGTAAGCTTATAACTCTACAGTATGGGAAATTCTAAATCATTTTAATTGAATATTCCTGAATTACAACTTAATCTTTGTCATAATATACTTCTTAATGCCGTAACTTCCAGAGTATCGATCAGCTTTTTATTCATCATAATTCAGTCTCTATTTATTTTATACCTTGACAAACAACTGTGATATTTAGTTTCACTAAATCAACAAAGTGGAAAACAGCACGATCTACTCACCTGCTCAAAGCTTGCAGCTCATTTTCTTTATATTGCACATCGGTGGAAAATTCATCCAATAAGATGGACAAAACTTGCGCAAAAAGAATGAAACTAAAATGAATATACGGGTGATAAAAACCCCGCTGAAACGGTCCAGTTCAATGATGGACCTACTTAGGTTCCCTTAAAATCGCATATTTGAAAACATCGAGTGAAAAATCCAGCTTTGATTGTACAAACTTATTGCTGTATGACAACTTTTATGAATCATATGTGCATCAGGTAATCAGAGGTCTGAAAAGTTCTGAACTAATTTTGTTAGGAAGAAACAAACCTAGCGAGATTCTACAAAACTAAGGAAAAGTGGACAAAATTTCTGGCAACTCTTCAACAAAAGAGAACCAGTGGTAAAGTTAGCGAAATTCCGCTCTTGATACTTTTTTTTATAGAAGAGGTGGAATAGTGGAGTGGGCTCAACAAATAAATTTAAAAACCAAAGACAAACACTACAATCTCGAAATCGTGATATGGCGAACAGTACAACAGTGCAGGCCTCGTGAGGTGGTAAAATATTTCCAAACATCTCAGCTCCCGCAGGCAACCTTTACTTACCACAGAATTCAAGGCATTAAACTGCCTCCCACTCCCATCTATCAATTTTTGTCTATTAGCAAACATATTGCATTCAAAGATATTATTCATCGCAGTACTTTTTCAAGCTTTTAAATCTTTTACTGTATCAAGAAAGAGAGACAATCCAGCAACAATACTCTGCTTTTAGCAAACATATATGTGGGTAAAAATGTGATAATTCCATTGTGGATTTACCATTCCTAAAAATTTTATGCTTCTCACACCCAAAAAATCCCGGAAAAAATTTTCCATTTATTTTATATTTATTTATTCAAACCAGAGATTTTAAGTAACTTTGCACAGCAAAGGACACAAAGTATGCGTTAACCAGTATTAAGTAGTTAACATAATTATCAATAAATATAAAATTACTGGAAAATAATAGAAAAAACATAACTTTCCAGAAACTGAGAAAAATTCTCAAATTTCTGGTAAAGTGAAAGGAGGAAGAAAATTCTTAATAGTGAAGTAGAGGACCCATGCTGATTATCTTGATTAAAGGGAGCAACGTAACAACAATAACCGTAAAAAATAATGGGGACAACCAGAATTAAAAACGAGGAAGACAAAAAATATGTTCAGGGATAAAGAAGATGTTAAAATAAATTAATCAATATCAACATCAACAAAGAAGAATTCGGGGAAATGTAAAGGGCCAACTTTGATTAAAGATAATAATGTGTATTAACAGGACAAAACAGGACAGAATGGAAGATGAAATACACCACGATACAGATATTATGTTCATAAAAAAATTAAAAAATAAAGAAAAGAAAAATGAAAAAATCACTAATTTTGCTCAAGTGCTCGCAAGGCCATGGCAAAAATGCAGAAACATATACCAAACAATATCAATCAACTGCATTATTACTTGTTTCTATTGAACCATCAATCACTGAGCACTGAAGGAAGGAGGGTAGAGTTCAACCTGAAATTATTCAGCATCGGGAAACAATTCAAAGGGTATGATTTCTTGTAAAACCAAAAAAAGAGTGATCAATAGAAGTATTTTACGAAGTTATAAATAACTATCAAAATTGAAAATTATCAACTTATCTTATGAGAAACCAATCGTTTATTCAAGTCAATACCCCATAATCGTTCTTTTCTGTCGAGAGCGATTGCTTTTAGAAAAAGTGGCACCGGTTTCCAGTAATTTCTGGTTCGATTATTAATTGTGAAACTTTGAAGTCTATGAAGCTGTCCAGTAGCGGACAGTGACCAGACTATTTTAGATCCTACAGCCAAATCATAAACACCAGGCCCCTCAGTTATCTGTAACAGTTTTTTTTTTTTTTTTTAAGATTTAGCAGACACTATTTCTTATAAATTTATCCAAAGCTTTATTCAATAAATAACCTTTGTCCACGAATTTCCAGAAGGAAGCATATTAGTAATAGAATTACGAATCCAAGCATGCCCATTTTTTGAAAAAACCCAGACGCACATTCCATCAAAGGAAGCACGAATCTAAAAAAAAAAAAAATTGAAAGAATATTGTAAGGGAAAAAAAAAAAAACAATTCGAGCTGAAATGAATTTCAAGTAGAGATACATCAGACACAACAGGTTTCAAAATTTTTTTTTTTAAACGGTAGGAAGAAAAAGAACAGAACGCAAAGTAGTGAGAAAAATGCAACTGAAAACTACTAATCTGCTCACTTTGTCAAATATGTTATCAGTTTTCACATGAATCCATACAGGCTTTGTACCAATTAATGGCTCATTTTTTCCATTCTTTATATACAAACAAATCTCACCAGCAGTAGTAACAACCCATAAGGAAACCGATGTAACCGTAAACGATACTACCGGCGAACCTAAAATTTCTAATCCATTATAAAATTTTGAAGAGATAAAATTACAAATACTGAAGATGAAAACTTTAAAAGGAAAAAAAGACGAAGAACTAACCGCAAGAGCCTGTATCTAGCAGTTTCCAGTCAACACCAAATGGAGAAGCAACAGTTATATTTTCTTTCACATATATGCAACCAGAACTATCCAATACATACACGTTCCCGTTAAACGACGAAATTTCTACTATCTGGAAATTTTCGAACTGGCAGCTGATAAAAGAACACTAGCCAAGAGCAACATATATTCTGCTGAGAAATAAACACATACTTCTGGCCAAATATCATTAGCCATAATTAAAATTTTCAAGTATGAAAGAGACATACGTTTGAATTAAAGGATGCTGGAAAAGCTGGCAAAGAATAGAAATAGCTGTGCTCCAACCGATAAAGAAATATTTCATTAACTCGACACAATGTTAAACAATCTGTAATGAAAAAAGACGTGAAGCATGAACTCTTTTCAACTTTTCAACTTCAGCATTTTTGGGAAGCACATTCGCGGAGTAATTATCAACAATTGTGAATATAAGTTTCTCTAGCACATTAAAGTGCGTATATGTATCTAAATGTATGTAAAAGTTAAAATATTGATTGAAACCTAGTTTGTGGGGCCAATTGCTTTTAAGAGGTAGCAAATTTTAAAAATGGACTCTGAAGAAATTCTACGTATTTTAACTAATAAACACATTGAAACAAACTATACTCACCAAAATCTTCTTTCAAACCTTCACCTGCTATCAATTCAAAATTATTATCCACTGACAGCTTGCCTGGTACAACATGTTCCAGACGATGCCCAGAAAGAACACATGTCCCAGATGACCAGTAGCACCTTTGATCAATACATACAAAAACTCCAGCTGATGACACGCGAATAACCCATGGTAAAGTCAGAAATCGATTAATATCCGGTAAAATATCCCAAGGATTATAAACCTGAACGAAAATCAGGATCTTTGGCTCAAATTACTAGTGAAGAAATATTAAGACATCGTATTCTGAAGTGTGAAATTCATACTAAAAATATTTAAAATATTTGGTTTTTTAGAAGCTTTGAATGAATATGCAAATACCGAATGGAACGTACTTTCATCCAACTCCCTGACCAACCAAATGGCGTTTGATGGCTTACACCATTCGTAAACCACAGTGAACGTTTTTCGTCAATTGCCCAACCACTCTGGCCATGTAGACAAATGCTAATCAAACGTGCAGGACCATAAGGTCTGTAAAATGGTCCTTCGGAAAAAAAAAAAAAAAAATTATAAAATCATGAAGTCTATATTACGAAGGAAAAATCTGTTGCAAATGAAAATTCATCATCAAACGAAAAACACACACAACTTCAACCCAGTCCAGACCGATGGGACTGTATTTAAGCCCAGTGCGTACTACAAGGCGACCTGATTCAACTTGTAGCGCCCAAACTGCTAATTCACTTGCAGTGATAGAATGTAACGGCCACGATGTCTCGCACCTACTCAGAATACCCATTTCCGGTAAACAAAGCTGTACAAAAACCTGAAAATTGACATGTAATTAATGTAAAAGCAAAACTTGTAAAATTTCAGAAAAGTTATGGAGATAACTAATTAATAAGCAAAACTTTGCAGAGTATATTTACAATTATGGTTTCGTATGAAAAAACTATTTCACAATCAGTCATTCCTAGTACAACAACATTTCTATTTCATATAAAAGCTCAGATCATTTTTTCTAAATGAAAAAACTTAACCTCGCCTGACTTCGTTATATACCAAGCTGAGCTAGTAGTCAGAGCAACTTCAACAACACCACCACCCTCACCAGCAACAACAGACCATTGAAGAGCAGTCAGGAAAGAACCAGAATCACTGCTATTTTCCAAGGGTGCAAATGCGACATTTTTATAGATTTTCCAAACCAGTGTACCACCATCTTGATAAATTTTGCATTTTAACCGTGTTAAGATTTTCTAATGACATTAAATTAAACGGTTGCTCAGAAATGTATCCACATCCCCCTCAACACCAAATTACTTGACTGAGATGTTCACTTACCAGATATGTTAGGCAGTAAACGACTCAAGTTTAAATAAATAACCGAATGGAAGGAAACATTCCAAGTTTTAAATCTACCAAATAGTGTAAAATATAATTTAAACGCGAGCACATTATGCAAGTTTAAAATGGTCATTGAAGAATTCATCAAAACGAAAAAAATTTTGTAAATCTCGAAATGCTCATAATAAAAGGAAATATTAACAGTTATTTAACAGAAACGGATTCTTTTGAAACAGAATGAACATTACATTCTTTACTTAAATAGCTCCTCCAATATAGTTCATATGTACTTGAAAAAGCAAACCATTAATAACAAAATGATCTGCCTTTTGTTTTAATTTCACCCATCGCGGAGTGCCAGAATAAGGAATAGGAAGGTAATATGGTCTTCTCATTTTTCTTGAATCACAAATAATGAGATACTGAGATGAAACAGAAAAAGATGAACTGGAATACGGCAGCTTTATCTGAAATTCATACCGAAAAGGAAAGCTATGCATAATATACTGATGAACATGACACTTTATAAATTAAAAGGAAATGAAAACTGTTGCGTTTTAAAAAAAGAATAAAAGAAAACAGATAATTATTTTTATCTCATATACTTTTCCAATTTTTCCCTAGCCATACTTATCCGCTATATAAGCAACGTTACAGGAATTAGATCCCGCAGATTAAACAAATGATAAAAACTTTAAAACTCTAATCAGTGCAAATTTGGAAGTGGTAGTTATTTGGGCACCGGAAGCGAACCGCTATATATTCGAAAAATGTTGAACAATATTAATATAATAAGAAAATAAACATCGTAAGAAATGACTAGAGAGTTGCAAAACTGACAGATCTTTTAACTTATGACTTTTTTAGGATCCTACTAGTTACTGGACTGCTTGGTTACCTGATAATGCTGGATATATACTTAGTTATTTTTCAAAATTTTAAAAAACATTGAAAACCAAACCTCACTCCAAATATCACCGAAATTATTCATCAAAGCAATTTCTTTGACTAGTTGTTCATCTTCTAAACGAGATGTGCCGCTGTTTGTTGCTTTCTGGAACACAATATTTTGTGACTGTGAATGTCATATTTTAACATATTTTGTAATATTACTGGCATTCAGATTATTTTCGTATTAGCAACCTCAAAAACAAGAGATTTTCTGCCCAGTGCATCCTTCATGAGCAATTCATAAGCATTTTCCTCTCTTATCGATTCTGCCACTGATGAATTCGTTATGCTTTCTAGCATTTGTTCTGCAATAATTATAACAAGTTCATTGGTATTGATGACAACTTCTAAAAATTTAAAACCGAATGTAAATGGAAACTACGCATTAGAAGTTTGACATAAAAGTTTAAAAAGTAGATTCATTTTCACATCTGAAGAAAAGGTAGAATTACAGAAGAAGGATTCCATTTCATAGTTCCCTGCGCTATAATTGACGTTAAATTGTGGAAAAAAAAGATCTGATGAGTGAATGTTATAAAAATTAAGCCTATTTACAAAAGTCAATTTATTAAGTTAAATAATTCCTAATAAGCAAGAAATCAAGGCACCTGCCACTGGATTATGCTTTTCACTTTCTACATCACCAGCATCACTCACTTCATCAGTCCAAATAATCTGAAATTCACAAACTACTGATTTCTGGACAAATATCTTATCCACAACTAAGAAGAACTGCAGACATACAAAAATTCCTTACTTTTTGATTCGCTCCACTGCACTCAGCTATCAATTCGATATTACCATTATGGAAAATATCCTGATGGTGTGAATCCGCTTCGGTAATTTGTGAAGGAATTGTGAGTGCTGCAGTATTTTCACAAAGTCTTTTATTCATAGGTCAAATTTATCCAAAATACAAGTATTCTAATTTAACAGTCATGAAAATACATTAGAACTTCCTCGCTATTAGTGTCACCATGAAAAGGAACATAAAGTTGAAAAAATCTTAATCTTCTGAAAGTCCGTTTTAAAGCCGCAGAGGAATATCAACAAACCTCCTCTGATGTTTCTTAGCGTATGCTCATCAACAGGGCTCAAATCCTCATCACATGAAACCATTAAATATTGTTCATTAATATCTTTCACTTTCTCAGCTCTTTTCCGCTTACTTGAGGGAGCTGTCTTCGTCCTATGTACCATAATTTCTTGAAGAATGCCAGACTGCTCAACTGGAAACAGCACTCCTTCTATGTCTATAGAATCAGCATCAGATACAGGCTGGACCAGAAAACCGTCTTCGATCTGAATTCTGATATGATGAAGTTACAAGGGATTTAAACTTCTAGGACTCGAAAAATGATAAGCTCATAAAAAAACTTTAAGGAAATGGACACCAAGTTACACTTACCTGTGCTCCAAAACCACCCACCGTGTCAACTAATTTTTGTGCCACTCTGTTGACATTATTGATAATGTTCTCT
This sequence comes from Setaria digitata, assembly GCA_003640385.1. Lineage (NCBI taxonomy): Eukaryota > Metazoa > Nematoda > Chromadorea > Rhabditida > Setariidae > Setaria > Setaria digitata. Next base: position 59,278 of record RCAB01000087.1, read on the forward strand.
GACTGTATTTGCATTTGTTCTATAAATTTTGCTGGTAAGGAACATTCCACATTGATTAAATGGCATAAATTCAAAGATTATTTCGAAAGTTTTGAGGAAAACAGTTTCACAACAAAAATGTCTTGAAATAATACCGAGATTCCTCGAAAGATTACTTTTACCCCGAGCCACTGTGGTGCTAGACTTGCGATCTTGAAAAACACTATCCGAATGATTGCAGAGGGAATTGCTGCTAAAAAATAATCACTATAAAGTTTCGTGAAATCAACATCAAATTGCGGAGTAGAATCTCAATATTTTATAATAATTATAGTTCAACAAAATTACCTTGTATCACGTGAAATGGTCTTTGAATCTGTGATACCATGCGAAATTGGAAGAGGGAAATTACGTAACGATGAAAAAGAAGTTATCTCCTTTGCCACTTTCAAGCCATCCCAAAATATACCTTTCGAGACATTCGGCAGTAATCCAGTGGTTTTTTGGAATGAGGTCAAAAAAGTTTTTGCTGTGAATTCTCTCGGTATTTCTGAAAAAAGAAAAGAAAACTACGTGTCAAAACTGTGGTGTTGAAACTCCATTCCACTATTCCCTAATGAATTCTCTGACTATCTGTTAAAATAAATGTAAGAAATTTAGTTCAAAAATATTAGGCTCCTTTCCTTAGAAACAAAGCAGTACGACAGCTGACAAAAGATTTATGACTAAAGAAGGTTTAGCAAATAAAAGAAGAAAAAATTGCGTGAATTTTTAGCAAACGCGATAATACTTATTTATCAAAAAAAGCAATAAATACGGAAACGAACCATGCACTTCTGTGAGATATGAGGGAACCTCGTTCGAGGAAAGACGAAAAACACGATTATCCGGACCAAGAATATAAACAGTTGGACATGAAAATTTCGGGTCGACACAAATGGAAGCCTTCAAAACAAAAGATGCAAGCAAATAAGGATTTCATCCTAATAATGAAGTTCTGAAATTTATGAAAAGCTCACTTCAAACATCCCACTTTGGAAAAGAGTATTCACATCAAAAGTTGATAAAATCGTGGCTTGATCCTCATATTTCAATAAGACTATGTAAGTATAGAAGTAAACTACAAAAGTTTGTGAATCCAGCGCTAGTAAACATGGTCGCCACTGCTGTGTTCTGGAAATTCACAAAAATTACGAAAAACTATCCCAATCTTCTCAGCAGATAAAGCTTCAGTCAAGCTGTAGTTATTTTTTCATAAAGAAATTAATCAAGTCTGTTACAATTTTTGCTTTCCGATACCTTTTTTCTTAGGAAGTGAAAAGTCACCTGCTCTCAACTGAAAAGTCTGTTGACAGAAACTTTGGTGTTATCTGAAATACATTCGTTCATTACATTTGCTTTAAAATAATAAAATTTGTTTGCTAAAAGCCTGGAAATAGAATACTGAGTAAAATTAGGAAAAGAGACAGCAAATAAAACTGGATGGATCTAGAAATTAAATACTTACATTTTCCGATAAACTGAAACTTCCTTTTTTTTCACGGTGTGAAACATCATAAACAATTATAAAACCATTTGACTGAAGAATGAACAGTTCCACCCCATATGATTTTACAACCATATGTATGCCGACCACGCTAAAATCCTTTAAAAAAAATTACGCCTTTAACTTTTACGTAATTTACAAAAATTTCAAGTAACCGACATAAAATATTTCTTTGTCTAAGATTCAGAGAACGAGCAAAAAATACTTTAGTTGATGTTGATCGATTTCCAGTACCGAATTAAAAGAGCTTTCATTAATAACAGCAACTCGTTTGGGAGTGCACAGAGCTAGGAAACTGCAGATATGACTTAAGTGTACCACATAAGAATGCTCAAGACTAACAAATGTTGTTTGAAAGACATTCTGCAAAATTTGCATAACTGGAACAAATCTGAATGTTTTAAAATGTAACAGGAATAAATACTACCCAAAAATAATTACAAAGATAATCAAAAACATAACAGCATAAAACTGGCCGAACAACTGAAAAAGCTGGCTTACTGACATGAATAAAATCAACTGATGTGACGACCACAACGCCAGCGTCATCAGCAGAAAATATTTTCTTGCCATCTTCCGCCCATGCAATGCAACTGACGGCATGCCCCTTATGTCCATCAAATAGTAAAATTTGTTCCAACTGTAATTTCCTTTTTTAAAAGAGGAATCAATAAAAGCTGTCTAATTCAGGACTTTTATTAAATGAGAGTTTACAAAGTTAGCTGAAATTATCTGACATAAAAAAAGGAAGGTTAGAAATAATGTTTCTCTTCCAAGAAATAAACAAACTCTTCTGATCGAACCAGGCTTCCCAGTTGGGAAATTTAATAAAACAAGAGCACCAGAACCATGTCCTGCGGCGAGCAAATCATTTTCTATTGATGAAAGTTTCACACAAGTAATCATATCATCAGCATTTGTTCGTATACTGGAATTTGGATGTTCAATTGTTTTGTATGAAAAAGAAGTAATCACTGTAAAATCTTCCTCGTAACGTTGCAGTAATATTTACTACTTTTAGAAGAAACACTGATTATACTGGATAGCTCTAACACGATATTCTGACCTTAGAAATAGAAATAGTTATATGAAATCTCACCAAAAAACCAACAACAAATCACTGGAATAGTAAACAAATAGTAGATGCATTATGTATTCCTAGCTTCATCTCCGCAAACTCCACTTTAATTTTTTTATTAAACCATATTTATGAAACTGTGACCCAATAGGCTTATGCGATGATTACGTCTCTGTACTATATATAAAAATGAAAAACTGTACGGGGTAGCGCTGCGATTTAACCGACGATTGAAAAGAAACAAAGCACCGCAGTTGCTCCCAAATGCGATATAATTATGACCAACATCGAAGCATGTTAGCTTTGCCTCTGACGTAGCAGACGCCAATGCCATCGGAACCTGCAGGGCTTATTTTCATAACAGTGGTTAATTAAATTTGCTGGACAAATTAACTAATGCCTCTATAAAAGAAAATCTTCAAAGTTTTTTCAAATTAAGCAACCATTTCCAATGAAAAGGCTTCTCGAAAACACCTGCTCAGTTAAGGCAGGACACTCGTCCACATGACTAAAATATTCTGACACGTTCGTCGCTAAATCAGCATTTTCTTGGTGGTCACCGGATATCATGATTCCTAATCTTATAGTTTCTGTTAAATATCTCTAGCGATAAATATTCTGGATATGTTCATCAAGCCTGCAATTAATATTTACGCAATAGTGATATAAGTGTCATGAAGCAAAATTCGCAGTTTTGTCAATACTCCAGTTGCTCAAAAGCCCTTCTCGCTACAAAAAGAAAGAAGCATGTGTGTAGCAGCAGAAAGAAGTACAGCTGCAAACGACGTTTCCCCAGCTTACGTTTACTCAGCACTTGCGGCTGACCTGAAACACCCCGCTGTAATTAACCACCCCGCCAGTAGTACCAATGACCAACCTGATTCAGCACCTGCTTTAGCATACAAACATCATTTAATAACGCCCCCAGTACGTCCCTATTCATCTCTGGCGAGTTACTGTATTCTCAAAATGGGGTTTCTTGGCTTTCTTTCAACTAGTTTCGTCCACTACATGGTATAGGATATGAGTAGAATATTTATAAACTTCTTGACAACTTCAGTGTGTATTATAAACTGCACAAGTTCCCTTTTCTCTCTTGAATTTGAATTTTGCTTTCAGTATGTTGAGGAAAAAATGTATCTCATAAAAAGTATAGTGAAGCGAAAATAAGCTTTTTAGAGAGCTATATTGATAGATGTATATTAAAATTTTAGCATCTAAATATTCTATTATTAGAGATAAGGGATAGCTCCGTAAGTATTCTTACATGATGAAATTGAGGCAATGTTAAAATAGATCCAAAACAACGAACATTTCAGCTGGCAATTGTTTGGTAAAACGGCCAATGCGGTCAATACATTCATTTTCCTTTTATAACAAAGTTAATATTTTCGCGAGTTCATTTCAACACGATGCTCTTTCCTCAGAGTTCATTTTCTTGATTTATCCTAATGATTGACAAAGGAGTAGCAGTTCCAGAATATAAAAAGATGTTAAGGTTTACAGTAAAAAGTTTTCAGGGTCAACTTTTAGGAAAAGTCCTCTGGGGACATAAAATGTTCCATTCAGTAGTGAATTTCAAAGAATATTCGGAAGATTGAAATAAATTCCAACCAGTGTTTTGAAAAAAAAAGCATTAAAAGGAGAGCAGACTTGTATTCATTGCTCAGTGCTACATTGCTACATTACACAGATGCCTCATTCTATAGCAGATGACTACTTGGATCGTGTGCTTAAAAGTTTTAGCCGTGGAAAAGTTCTCACTCTTCATGCCATGACAATCACACTTCGTCTTCTGCAAGCATTTTTTTTTTCTATCTTTCAGCAGCCATAAGCAGAGGTGGTTTCTTGATAAGGTCTCAAGGAACTGATAAGGTCATTGTGACTGTGCAGCATCACTGGGACAATGTGTCATTTCAAAACTTTTGCTAAACCGGATAGCACTTCAGCATTCTCTGCTCCTTTNCTTTGTTCGTTTCAAAACTTTTGCTAAACCGGATAGCACTTCAGCATTCTCTGCTCCTTTATGATTGCTCCTATCTTAAGACAACATTCCTAAGCGGAACTGTTGTTATTAGTTCCTAACCTCTTAGCTCATTCAGTTTAGAGGAAGTGCATTACATAAAACATGAACGAATTAGGGAAAGTGAAAGGTGAAATGGATGAGTATTACTCTTCCATTGTCTGGCAATTCTCTTATAGTATTCTTAAAGGAATTGCACTCGATCTTCAGGTTTTATACAGTCAGTGGATTTTTTACAGTGCCTATTAGAGTTAATCTTCATTAATCATCGTGGGAGTTCAGCAGTGGACGGAATATCAGCAGTTCTGGTAATTTCAATGCCATCAGCACTGGTTTCGCCAACTGCCATGTTATCAGTAACGTGAACTGCGAAGTGCAGGTCGAGTGTTATTCTTTTGGGACAGCGTTTCCTAGATCTGTTGCGGAATGAACAGTTGAGTAGTCCGTGAAGGTAACTGAACTTTCAATCTATTTGTCACATAAGTTTAATGGTAGTTTAAGGCACATTTTGAGCTGTGTTATTCTCGAAAGGAGTTAGTAAAGTGCAAAATGATTGTAATCAACGAATTTCATCTCTTAACTTTGAAGATTTGATGCTAAAAAAATTTTGACAAATAATGTCAAACCTCAGAATTTACTTGTAGGAAGGTTAGATATATGTTAATGATAAGTAAAGTGTGATGTGCAGTCGCGGGATTATGCAAGCGGGCATCATTACAAACGAAGCGTTGCTAGATGGTTTGCAAATCTTAGTGATAATATGCAGTTGGTAAGTACTTGATTTATTATAATAGAAATGTAACTTCTCGCAATGATGGAAAGGAATAAAATGTTTCTTTTAAATAATCTCTGTGTCTTTTTCTCGAAATTAGAGTTAAATTTTGAAGATTTTTAAATTGCAATGGTCAATATTGCAAAAAATAAATGTGAGAGGTGATCCTTAAAAAGAGTTCATTTTAAGAATTTTCCATGGAATTCGAGAAATCCAGAGCATATCAGACTTCCTTGGAATCTAGCAGCGTTTCCTGGAAAAAGGCGTCTGCGAGCAGTGATACCTTTCCCACGTTTACCCTTTTTTTTGTTACAGGTTTATATAAAACTACAAAGTTGTGCTGCAAATGACCGTTAAAAAAATTTCAGAACTGTTAATTAATTTTAGTCACTGAGAAATAATTTGCTATTTTCGCTCTTTTCCTTGGTCACGACACATCATATCGGTGGCCAAAGTGACCATCAGTCTATGAATACTAATTATTATATTTCATTATCAATAATAATGGTTGTTTCCATTACAAAATACGGGTTAAACTGGGCGATGGAAGATGTCTTTTCTGATTTGTACATTGCCATTGTATTTGTTCTTTCAAGATATGACCCCATCCATACATGATGTTGGCTTTGTCAAATTTTTTATTCGACGAATAGTATATTGAAACTTATGTTCCTTAAAAATATGCTTTTCAGTTTTCTCTAAAAAAAACTTGAAAAATATTTTTAAATGAAAAGTTTTTAGAAATCGATGATGTTATATTCATTTTCAATGAATCATGAATTATAGAAAGTGATTTATAGATTAAATTCTTTGCCTATAAAATGAGGTTAAACAGTTGTATATTTCTTTTGCCAATATATTGTATGTAACTTTTACTAAAGTAGCATCGAAATGTTACTCTTAGTGCTAATAGCGGCGAAGCTTATCGGTTACGCAAATTAATCTATCGGGAACTCCGGTTAATTTACGCAATTTCGTCCCGCTGTTTTTAATCATACTTATTGTCGTCTGAAAAACCAGTTTATCCGTAGTGTCTGAACTGATTAAAGTTGGGATTTTATGTTGTAACTTCAATCACGTAAGTAATCAGTGGTCTGCCTGCTGATTTGGCTTTCAAAAAAAAAGTGCAATATTCAAAAGTGCGATGAATTATCTTATTTGTTGAATATGATTCGGATAAATTGGAGCGTAGTTTTAATTTAATATATTTTAAGACAGAAATTGTGTTGATAGGTAGCCGGGCATTATTTCAGTAGTAAAAGCTGATTGCAGTGAGAAGGAAAAGAGGACAAGGCCTGAGATACACAACCACAGGTTGATGAGCACCTGGATTGCACTCGTTTCCGCGATCACGTATTCTCGTTTCCATTCGTTGTACGGACTACGAAAGTCTATAACGCGATAACAGTATTGATACTCGAATTCTGGTGAGTAGCAGTGGCGTTGGAATGGAAAACGATTCACAGAAGATCTAGAATAAGCTCTATTTAGGTTGAATAGTGAAATTCAGAATAATCAGTTGGATTTATTCTTGAACACATTTGGAAAAGTAGGAACAAATACAAGAGTTCAGAGAAAAGCCCTAAGAATTTTTAGTCTGCTTAGTAAACATATTCTTAAATTAAATTTGTTTTTCAACACTGTGATAATTTTCTCAGTCTTCTTTTAATACATCGATGCACATCGCACTGCTCATCAAACGTTATTTTCTAACGACTCTTCTAACTTGCGACCTATTAATACCAGTTGTTTTTATTTAAAGAGTTTGTGCAACTGAAAGAATTTGTTGATTTATTCTTTAATAAGAATACCTTGTAAAGGTGCAAAACATTCCAAATGATGCAGCAGCAGCCAGTGCTAATGCAATTCCAGAACCAAATATATTGGCCAGTCGAACAAATTTACCTAAATGTTTTTTAAATTTCGAAATGATTCTTATGAATGCATTTGTTATGTGAAACAAAATTTCCTGTGGCCTCACATGAACCTTCAAGTCACATTCCTTCGTAGAATCAACTTCGCCTGTGCACTAATGATCTGGGCTCGCACCTCGACAATGATGTTTCCAGGTGATGATGCATTGAAATGCAGCATAGAGAATGACGAGAACAGCAGGCCATAGATAGAAATACGTACAGCAGTAGAAGCGATGAAGCACTGCAGCTGGAATCATCAATATGCTTACCAGCAGTTGTCCGTGATAAGAACGGATCAGATACCTGAATGACTAGTCTGAATTTATCTTTAAAATTTTCATTGCGTTGATCATAGATCTGCCATGCTTTATCATGCGATCAAATCAATTTCCTATTGCTTAAAAAAAAATTTAGAGAAATTAAAAATTGCCATTTAATAAGCCTAAAAAAAATTCCCTAAAATCCCTAAAAAACAAAAAACTGATCACAGTTCTAAATTCTAAAATACAGAGGAGTCATTTTCACCTTTACTCAACTTAGCATGGTATTAAAACACGAAAGGAATAAACACCAGTATTGTATCAGTGTTATCATCAGTTTCTATCATTTTATTATTCATTGCATCAGTGTTAAATAAGAACCCATTTCCTTCAGCGCTGTAATGAGCCAAAGCTATGCAAGTAGCACTGTGCGCCAATGCAAATCCGCTCAATAAGAAGGATATCATGAAATTTATTGAGCTTGTGTGGAATCTTAGATCTAATTTCACTAGCAAGGAATCGTGAAATGGCCTCAAGAAATCGTTACAAGACTTCTGATAGCTTGATGTGCGATATGCTAGTCCATAACAGAACGCTTGCAACATTGAAACTTCACCGCCTAAAAATATGAAAACATTCCATCACTTTAGCGCCATAATAAATTATTAATAAATAAACAGAAGTGGTATTGATTCTATTGTTGAAACAATTAATTACTGAGAGGTTCACCCGAAGTGTCACGATGATCGCCATCCTCTTCATCGTTCAGTATACCATCTATTCCGCAAAATGCTTCAGTTACTGATGATGTTAGAAGAAGTAATCCTAGTGCTGCACAACAACAATGCAACACAAAGTCCGTTCTGCAATTAAATTGTTTTTTGAAAATGGTCGAACCATAAAATAAAAACTTTATTCTTCTTTGGTGTTCGCTTATTTTATTGCGAAAGTTTTAATTAGTATCTCAGAACTGAAATCAAACTAAAGTTAGATTAAGGACAGAGATCTGTCACGGTGGAAGAGAGTAAGAGACTTTGTTGCAGCTCTCAACAACTTTTCTCGAGATATCCTTTCTTTAAAATAAGAATTTCATCCCAGCCTCCAATTATCTTAAAGAATATTCTGTTATGAAAAGCAACATCATTTTATTTATTTTAAATACTTCTTTACATCAGTGTTACTTTCAAGCAAACATTTAATTGAATTGTATTGTTTTTTTTTCTTATATGCAAGGAATTGAAGGATTTTGAAGCTATCAGGTTTAATCACTGAATACTGAAGAAATGAAGTTAATTTAGCTACATCTTACCAGCAAGTATCCTTTAGCCTACTTATTTTCATATTTTTTAATTTCTGATATTATCAGAAGGTTAAAATTTTTCAAAATTATTGAAACCTGTTTGGAAAACGAAGGAAGAGAGCGTGAAAAGCAGTAATAAGGCCAAAAACAGCAGCAATAACTGGCATTAGAAAAGGATAGAACGGTAAACAGAATAGCAGGTGGCTGACCCCAAGACAAAGTTCGCACTGAAATTATTCAAGAGACAAGTGGACAGAACTTTATTCGGTTTTCCTTAATTTCAGGCGTTATTTTACAATCATTGCCGTGATATTTTATTAGTTTATTTTAGTTTTATTTTATATCGTCGTCACCAAGAGTGATATATGTCAATAAACTTTCTAGTTGGCTCAAATTTTTACTCGGAAACGAAGTGTCAACTAAAAAGAATAACTTACAAATGCCACAATAGCAAGAAGCGGATTTAGTGACCAACGAAAACCATTTTGACTATATACAGCCATTCTTGCATTACACGATTTTGAAAATACTGCCAAATAGTAAAGAAGAATATCGCGAATGACGCAGCCGAAAAAACATCAGCATTTTTACTGGAATAAAATAATAACTAAGTTTTCTCTGATTATCATGTGCCGTGAATTCTTAGCTGCCATAAGCAAGTTCAAATTATGCTTCCTTTTCAGCATCAAGCACATGCAATTAACAGTTACCCGTCATTTTGCAATTCACATAAAATGACATTTAAAAATTTCTGATTAGCATCAAGAAAAATGTAGTATCTAACTACCTAAAGTAACTGTTCTCTTACAGTACTCGCTGCAGAGATTGATGTAATAGTAGTCTTCTCTTCAAATTCCAGATGATAGTATCGTATAAACAGATCTTCAGTTGGATTCGTTTTTTGATACCAGTCAGAAAAAGCCCTATCGTGGAACTATTTAGATGTTAAATTTTTTGAGGCATGTTTTGAACAGTAGACAATAAACGAACAATATCCGACAAATATAGCACACTTAACAAGTTACCGTTTTGGAATTGTAAAATGATGTGAAAGTTATAAACTAGAGAGGAAAGTGTTCTGTTAACACAAACCCCGTTGCTCACTTATCATAAACCTGGTTGGTGAGTTAAAGCGGTTGCTCATTTGTTCACTAGAGTTTGAGCTCAGAAGAAGAATGGGGTAATGTGCCTAGAAAAGCTTTCTAAGTGAACTCGATTTCGAATCTGCCAGCATTGGAAGAGTGATTAAATGGATAATTCTGCCTATGTGTTGACGCTATTGAGAGAAGTGTCCATCATAAAGCCAACCAAAAACACATCGAAAATGACAATTCCTTTTCAAATAAGCTAAAACGAATTTGTGTTGTTAGCTAAGCCGCTACCATCTTCCTCTGATAATTGAGTTGAGCAGTTGTACAGCCAAGCCTTCTGCTTTATGGGCTGAATTATCTAGTACTGAATGCAACATACTTCGCATTCCATCACTGCCCAAGTTGTAATGAAGCCAAGTCAACCAACACCGCAGCTGATAAAGTAATGGGGTTTTGCATTCAAAAACGAAGTGGCCGAAATGCACTCTGCGATCACATAAAAGCTGTCTTTTAGAATTTTTAAAATTTAAAAAAAGTTGAAAAAACAGTGTTTGGATGTTCCCAGTTCCCTTGAGATGCAAAACATTTAGCATCCCACTTCTTTCTAAACAAAAACTAGACAAATTGGCTTAGAACCTAAAATGAATAAGCATACTTCTATGATATTCAAAAATGACGTTTAATTTAATTTTGGATTGGAATACTTCAATATTTACAATTTTTTATTTTTTTTAATTTTAATAAGGTAAAGTGTGAATGTTATGTCATCTTCATTTATTTTTTTTTTTTATATGAAGCTATTCGATTTGTTATGCTAAATTTCATGTGCAATGCACTTCCGCTTTCAGATAGAGCCTAATGACACAAGGACATGAGCAAAGCCTATTACAGCTGCTTACTGCTACTGTTGATTCAATCTTTCCACTTCCAGCACACTGAAACTTTCATTTCTCAAGTTAGTTTCAGGAGCTTGAAAGGGCGAAAATTAGTTCAACAGGATGCCTTTTTAATAAAGCATTACGTAAAGGAAGCAAAAAGTTTCGTTAATTCAGAAATCACTTAATTTTCCTACTTGACAATTTGAATTCTCGCAGCAACTGTTTAATCTCTTAAGACTGTTTTATAATGCGCGAAATCAGAGCTGAAACTACTAGCCTCCGTAATGTTGTCATAGAAAGTTAAAAGAATGATGGAGAGGAAGTTGTTTGCAGATGGAATACATTCGAGATACAGTTCCATTTCTCTTAGCTACTGTGCTTGTTTACCTTCGGCAATACTGTTATTCGAGATGACGATGACGACTGCGGTGGCGGTACACATCATGTCAGACGAGAGAACAGTCCCTTCTCGTCTATCATCATTTTCAGAAATTAAAGCACAAAGATCAATCGATACTACTGAATCAGTGATTAAGATCAAAATTTCTTGAACTGATTGAATTACAAATATCTGTGTAATTTTTCTTTGACTCTTCTTAACATGATATCATTTGGTTCTTTTTTCTTAGCATAAGCAAGCTTGATATGATCTGATTGAGAGATCACTAGCAATCAGTGGCTTTTCAGGACTGCTAGGAAATGCAACCAGTCAAAATAGTACGTTCACTTGACTGTGTCCCCAATAGAGATACAAATTAAATTATTAGACAAAACTCGAGATATCGTCAGCTTTCTTCGATCCATTTATTGAGTGGGTTTATCTCAAGATTTGAACAGGTAGATATGAGAAGTCCTTTTCACCTTGCTTTAGTGTTGCAGCTTGGAATATTATTTGAAGTTTGAAATATTATAAGGGCATCTTCCTTTTGATTACTTAATCACTCCCTTTCGTCTGAGTGAAGTGTGCAAGCTGAATTCAATAAGAGATTTATTTACTAATGAATGGCCGCTTCAAACATTCATTAATTTTTTTTCGTTGAAGTTATCTCTGATTTTTTCATTTTAACACTTAATTTGCTACCATTCTAGTAGTGAAATGCAAAGCATAAAAGAATCGTAAATATTTCAGCACAATCAGCAATACTGTAATTGGGCATTTATAATCTCCACTTACTGAATCACGAATTTATATGGACGAAGTAATATTCAGAAGATTAAGATAAAACGAGAAAAGTCACCTGAACGGTTAGTCCGTTTCTCGTTCAGTTTTCCATGTCTTTACCTTTCTTCCAAAAGTTTACTTAAGAAGACGAAGCAGTGTCACAGACAGGCAGATTTTGACAGGTGAAGCAAATGAAGAGGAGGAAGAAATACCGTCTACAGACATCCAATAGCAAGTGATCAAATCTCTAGGAGGGGCGGATAAATTGTAATTCACCTTTACTTAGTATAGATCTGCAAAGGAATAAAGAGGAAGAAACTTAAGGAGCTCATCACCACCAAATCATTTGCTGTACTCCATCGGATTCTGAAGTGTTGACTGGTGGCGGGGAACTTTCGTCATCATTATTCTCGAAAAGTATTGACTAAACAATGCTTTTCGATAAATGGATGAACTGTACGCCACTTTAGAGAGTCCTTCAAAATCGAACTAACAACCAGCAATCAGCTCTTTACATCTATCAGCTAACAAACTAATTTACTCGACTTTACTCGAGAATTCTCGACGGACCTCAGCTTTCAAGAACTCTCTTGTAAAAGAGTATCAGGAAGATTTCCTGTAAAAAATACATGCATGTTCCCGTTAAACGCTGCTGCATTTGCAGCTGCCCATGCGGCTGCTACCACTTCCGGATCAGCATTTGGCACAGGAACGGGGATTGCTGGATTATCAGGGTCAGGCACTAATTCATTAGGAACATCACAATGTTCAGCTACTGCTACTGGTTCGCCAACAACTGCTAGCTTCATCAATAATAAGTAAGTCCAATGCTTTCTATGCAGACTACTGAATAATAACTTCAGACTTGTGAGACAGAATGCATGCAGCACAGATGACAGCTGCTTAAGTGATTTGGTTAAGCAAACTTTCTTCAGTAAATGAAGTACTGAAGGAGACATCAGATTGAAGGACCGAGGGAGATGACAGGATTGCGAATGTTTTACAAGCAAAATTTCCAAGAACAGTTCAGTGAGACTAAACCATTACTGTTCTTGAACAAACTTATCTAGCTTGAAGCTGCCATTCAGTAGATTTCCCTTGATCTACTTTGAAATGCTAACTCCTTCTTCGAGCTAATCACTAGTAAAATAATGTACGTGTTAGTTCTATCTGATCATATATACTGCTGCTCATTTTTAGCTTTTTATCTATTTCCAAACGACCGTAAAGCAGGACTAGTTTGGGCTATGTAGATTAATCCTAATGCTTCTATGCTTTTATTTGCTTTCTGGTTCTTATAGTAAAGCGTTTACTGTAGAGCTAAATCTTGATAGACGAATGTTGCAAAAAAAAATTGCTTGAGAATTAACTTCTGAATAAAGTTTAGCTTCAGCTCACTATACCGCAAAGCAGAGCTTTTTTGTGAGTGAAATGAACGGATCACGAATAAGAGGAGGCAAGTTCAATATTTTTTACGAAGAATAGAAAAACTTGGTGTGCTGTGCTGACTGAGCCTCAATTCACAAAAACAATTTTCATCCCAAATCTATTGTATGGAAATTAAAACTTGAAAGACCATATAAATTCAATGTCTGTAGAACTTCGTGTTTTAATAAAGTTTTCTTACTCCTTCATTTAAGCGATACTAATATATATATTTAATATAGTGACAGGTCAGTAGCTTGACAAGATTATGTCTAAATCTAAATCTCAGCATCTTTGATTTGAATGTAGATGCTTTTCTTGTTCAATCATTTTTGGATGGCTTCTTTAGACTTATCAAATCCCAGAAAAAAGAGTAAGGTCTATGTCCAAACAGAGTCAGATTACACACTCTTTATTCAACAAAATGATAGCCATTTGTCAGGAATTTTAAATGATAAATGTTGCCAATGCGAACACAGGTTATCTTAATGCGTCTGCAAACCATCAACTCCGCGCAAAAAATATGAAAAACGGTTTTTGGAAAAAAAACTTACCTGTCTGGAAAGTTAATATTATTATAAATTATCAAGTAATTTTCCATTTGCTTAGGCTATAGTCATTATTGACGATTATTTTATATCACCTTTGGACTCATAAAGTGAAGCAATCTTATTATTTCTAACATTTAATTCTTTTCAAGCTATTCATTCTATGGAAAATAAAAGAAAAACACATTACACGTTTACATACACACAATTTTTAAGAAAAGAAGTGTTGCATGAAGTGAGAACGATGCTTCACTTCCTAGCTAGACTGTACACAATAAAACGTTTCCTAAAAAATCTTTCTTCTCCAGGTGTGATTTATTCAAACCAGACATATTCGATGGTACGGGAACAACTAACAGTTACAACCATACCTCATCAGCTTGGACCGATCACTTACCGCTGCTTAGTGGTGAGCTTTCCTTTTTCAACTTCAAACTTTTCTGTAGCAAAAATTAGCTTACCAAGATCACTCAACCTTTCATTGTGATTTAGACCACAAAGCGCAGTGCATTTCAGAACTATCTTAGAATTTTGTTTTGCAAATTAAATATGCAAGTTTTTTTTCAAATTTGACACAATTCTTGCCATTTTGTCTTAAACTACTTAGGCAAACAGTGCCAACATTTAGGATATCATCGAGCATCACCAGCATTTGATGCATATTCGCCATGCACCAGTGCTTACCCAATGTATGATCAAGGTGTATTCAATACGCACCAGTCTTTTCTAACATCATCTGCTGGCCCTACCGGGTTCGTTGCCAATTTTTCTATAAGATCACTTTTAAATCAAACCGGAACTTTTGGATATTTCCTTCTCAAGCTTTGAAATTCAAAAGGGATTAATCACTTAGATTTGAAATAATCAGTGCGCCAGTTGTTAATTGCGGTCACATAGAAAAAAATTTGGAGCCACCTCTATTATCCGCTTCATCACAATGTAATAAATCCGAAAATGAGGAAGATATTAACGACATCAGCGTGACCAGGTATGTATATGATCCACTGCGACTCCTGCTTAAAAAGTGGCACATTTTTTTATTTAATTTGAACTAACGTTTTTTTTTCAGCAACATAAACTTGTTAGATTGTTAACTAGACTATGAGAAAGGAGAAGTAGATGATACTGTAAATTTGGAAATCAAGTCATATGATATATTTCTTGCTATCACTGATTTTTTTTTTTAGTCAAGGGGCAAGTGAAGATATCAGCGATGTTCTAAACGAGAATGAAACAGTTAACGAAGATGAAGGTATGCTTTTCCTCTAAAGCAAAAATTTATATAAATTTGAAGTCTTTTTTCTCAAGGAAAACAACTGTATTAATTTATTTTGCTGAAAATATATTCCTTTAAAATTGAAATTTCTATTAAAAAAGGGTTTTTTCTGCAAAAGGATTTCTAAAAAGTTTTGCTTTGTCTTTTTTAAATTTTGTAGAGGAAAAAGGGAAAAAGAAGCGGCGTAAACGGCGGGTGTTATTCACAAAATTGCAAACTTTTGAACTTGAAAGACGATTTCGCATACAGAGGTATCTTTCGGCACCTGAACGTGAACAACTAGCCATGCAAATTCGACTAACACCTACACAAGTGAAAATTTGGTTCCAGAATCATAGGTACTAACTAACTTATTTGTAAGTATAAGGAATGAAAAGTTTTGTGCTTTAGCGACACCATTTTCAAAATTTATATTCGAATTTTGGCTTTTCATTTTCTGCAAATAATCACATATTTTGAAATCACATAGTAACTTAGATATTATTCAATTTATACGGAATTTACAATCCTCTATTACTGCACTGACAGAGATAATTTCTTACATTTTTTAGACTCAGGATGATAGAGTTAGCTCTGTAAGTCTCCACTCCAGTTTTTTTAGGTACAAGACGAAGAAAACTTGCCAAGATAAAGGACTAAATGACAGTCTGGCGCAGAGTAACATGCCGATGTCATCTGTCAACTTTCCACAATCAAAGCGTATCCCGGTACAAATGTTGGTTCACGACGGGAAACCATGTCCCACAGATTTTGTTACTGGTGCCTGTCCTTCATCAAACACCCTTCCCGGTTCATTTGCACCAGGTGGCAACTATTTCTCATCAACAAGTTCCATACTGCCCTCCAATTCACATTACTACATGCCAAATGGTTGGGCCTGGTAAATAAATTTTGACTGTATATCAAACTGTTACTCTTGTTACAGGTAAAATAGCTCGACAGTTTTTCGAAAGATATTAGAATTTCCTGTACTTTATTGTGATATGCAACCAAAAGAATTTAGGTTTTAGTACCCTGGAAGGATTGTAAAATCCAGAAAGAGCAAATTTGGATCATATCTCATCTACATTCGCTGTATTATTTATGATTAATAGACGACAGAACAGAATCTACTAAAATTTTTGAGCCGTATGCTGTAAATTCCATTCCGATATTTAAGTTATCCTTTTTAATATCGCATCCACGGACTTACTGGTTTAATATTTACCTCACATGGTTTCATGTTAAAAAAAAAACCACAATTGTAAGATTAAAACTCATTCCTCAATTTACAGTAACTCTCAGCATTTTTATATATCTTTCACTCATATTATCAGCAATTTTTGTATGATATGGAGCTTCTGGTTATCACATTAAAACAATTAATAATGATCAAAATGAATGTTTGAGAAATTCTAGATATCTTCATGTAGCAGTTTACTTCGATTAGTCAGATTTCATTACTTTCAGTCAATCAGTTTTCACAGAACTAGTCAGGGGAAAAACAACGCATATGAAGTAGAAAATAAGCAACTCAAGTTTTCATCAATATGACTAAAACTATAACAACATTCCCAAAGCTCCACCTGAATACCTTAACCAAATACGCAACGTAATTTTGCTCCTAAAAATATGCCTTTATGCCAATCATTTAGACTTTCTTTCGTCTCTTCATCTTCTTTATGAGATACCTTCTAGATTACAGCAATCATAAATAAGAACAGGCTTTATGGTACAGAATAGATGGAACATACCTATAGGCCACGAAGCACAGAAACCGCTTTTTTTAACCTCTGAAATTATTATACGTTGATAAAATGATACATATCAAATGATACACCTGAGGAAAATTTCTGACCGTTTGAACTTAATTACTCGATACTCCTGTTATTTTTATGTCTCTCGTGATCTGCATTTAGATTTGATCAAGAATAATTTAAAGCTAAAAAGCACTACCTGTTCCATCCGTGATCCAATTTCTCGCCTTAGAAAATCAAAATTATTGTCAATTTCTTTCAGCCTTTTTTCCTTTGATTTATTTAATCTCTTTTGTTCTTCTACCCCAAGTTTTACATATTTTTCTCGCAGCTCTTCCATTCTAAAATTAGCTTTTTCGGATAATAAACAGTTATAATTTGCTCATATATCGATTTTTTTTGGAGCAAATTAAATTAAAAGATTCAAATAATCTCGCTAAAATTTTTAAGAGCAAGAATTGTTTGTGTTAATTCACGTTATTTAGAAAAATTGTTCTGTTGAGAACAGAACAAAGAGACAAAAGGTACTGTAAAGGTAAACGGTAACTTTCGTTTACATTGAAAAGTGGTGTTTAATTACCCTTCTGTTCGAACAGTAGTACTCCACTGTTCCTCGTAGCGTTTCTGATGGTTCAGCTTAGTCAACTGTTTTGATTCACTAAAACAAAGTAATTCAAAAATGTTTTAAAGTCGTCTGGGCTTCTTCTTAGTACTAAAAATACTATTTTAAATCATTTTAATTACATTTTCTGATATCTTTTTAGGAAAATTTCTCACCACATCATAATTGTGTTTCTTTCTCACACTCTTTCCATAAAATGTAAATTAAATTTCGTCTCAACTTGAGTTCTGAAGGAAATCTTTTTAAAGCTAGCAAAAATGTTATGCAATTATAATTTATTCATTATTTCAAGATGATTATTTATAATTAGCTCATTACTAAATGAAATACCATTTGTAGGCCATATCGAGCCGTTTAATAAGTTTCTTCCGATTCTGTTCTGCCAGTGATATGATAAGTTCTGTTCTCTGAACATACTTTCGTTTTGATTATAAATATTAAAATTCCAAATAATAAGGTGTAAATACTCTTTCGACTTACCGCTTCAGTCAAGATGGACTAACCTCCTTTTCATATTTAGCGTAAATAGCAAAAGCATCATCATTCTTCAGAATTGAAGGTATTGGTCTGAAACGATTTTTCATCGTTGATATAAGAAATACATAAATTTATTACTTTTAGCTTTCAAATTTCCAGAAATTTTCCAAATGTAGCGAAAGTGATAGCATTATTCTCGCACTTTTGCTGTAGCTTGATGAATCCTTAATAAAACAATGATACTTCTGCTTAGATGTATTATTAAGTATTGCCAGAATCGCCTGGTGTTTTTTCTTGAAATTCTTCTCCAACTTCACAACTTTTTGGCTGTTAGCTAACTCATTTTCGCTTAAAAATCTGATTTCCATATCGTCCAAGTAAAACCGTTCCTTTAATCTTTCTATAAATATAAGAAATAGTGAAATCAAATATAGCTCACTGCTCTTGAATTTACCACAGAAATGACAAATTTTGAGTAAAATTATTAATGAAAGAAGAAATGGCATTTCACTTTTTTTCGTTCACGAGAAAATGCAATGGGTTTCTGAAAATGTCTTCCAGCCTTATATAAAAAAAAATGCTACTAGAACTTCCTAAAGCTATGAAGGTTTATTAGAGCAAAATTTAGCAGAATTCGAAATTCTATGGGCCATGTGATATTTGACGTGTGATGAAAACAGTCACTAAATATGATCGAGTAGCCGAACTTTCAGTTACCCATTTACTGCGGTTGTTCGTTATTGTTAAGAAAAAAGTGAGTGGATATTTATTCACTGAACAAACCGGTCATATTCCATTTATCGAAAGTGAACGACCTTATTTTATCTTCAGATATGCTTCCTTCTCTTTTTAATTCATTTCCAGCACTTGTAAATCTCATCTGGAAGTGAACAACTTTTAACTGACGATAGAGAAACAGTGCAAATACTGCAGTGAATTAATTCAATGTCATGAATTTTCAGCTTGTTAGGAATGCTCACTCCCGAGAATAACTGAGCAATATTTTCACAATTTTGGCCCTGGTGCACGCCGCCGAATTCTTTGCCTTCCTCTGCAATGTCCCAGAGTGTTGATTCCCTAGAAAGCGATCGTGGTTCACTTTCTTCTAATGCCAGAAGCATCTTCTCGCGTTGTTTCATTGTGTCTATCGGATTTATCAGCGCCGCAGAAGCTGCTGAAAGATGTGGGATAAATGGTGTTTTATTTTATCAGGGTGCTCACAGTTGCACTTGACCATTTGGAATAAGCTACCTTTTAAAATGCCAGGCGCACTAACTATCAGGCGAGTCTTCAATACTTTAAATAATTCGAAGAAATTAAATTTCGTTGAACATTTCAACATTTCAACCAAAAATATAAGACCTAAGTAGTTATAACTACACCTTCTTCACTTTTCATTATTTTTTTCACCGCTCCGATAGGATTCTGCAATGCGTTAACCAAATCTGTAATGGAAGCTTTTTTTTTCGGGTAAGTCGTCAAAATTAAGAAAAATTCAAACTCCAAACACATTTGCAAAAATCAATGTTTCAAATTGATAAGAACAATTTAAACTATATATATAGTTCAAATTGTTATATATATATATATATATATATATATATATTTAATATATATAGTTATAACGTTGCGTTTCGTTCACAGGAATTTCATATTCGATGAAGTGGAGGGAAAATAAGAATTCGGTTTTTTTCTCAAAAAAAAAATCAAACGATGATATTTTATACACTAAATAATCCGCACTAATGTTTCCCTCGTCGACATAATCATGAACGAGGAATAAAACAAAAAGCGACGCAGGACCCAAAGGATGGCTGTAATTATTTCGAAGTGGAATGTGTCGAAATCCCGGTTGAATTGAACGAACCTGAAACTAACTGTAGATTGATTTTATGAGATATAAAGGAGGCATTCAGGCTTAGCATTAGCTAAGTTTTGCTGGATATCGTAAAGCAATAAATAAATAGAATGGAATGCCAAGGCATTATCACTCTTCTCCGATGAGTCCGTATTCAGTTTGGATGAGTTACATTAGGAATCCCTGGATAAATTTACATGCAAGAAACAATGTCCAATAAGGCGACCGCTTTCTTCGTATACGGCTAAACGAATTGAGGCCATTGCCGGAAATATTATCTGCAATGATCTCTTTTTGAGTTCAGTATTTTTAATGAGGGTAATGTCCATTAAGTTCATATGTTTTCCATGTGTTCCGGAAGAGCAGTCCGTGCATTTTTGGATCTTCACTGATAAAAATAGTAACTGTTCGTTTACTCCAAATTTTTTTAGAATCTGGAAAGTTTGAAATACTGCTAACCTTCTCAAATTCAAAACCTTCCTCACAAAGGATGTCTATGTATGTGGGGTTGATTCCATTATCCATGACAGTTTTTGTACGATATTTTCTTTTTGAAAATCGAGACAAATCATTGAAATGCCCATAAAAATTTACTTCGACATATGTTGAGGGACGCTTTTCGCATGCAACTGATAGCATCTGAGCAGAGATCACCTATAAAGAGCCATGTTCGTTAGTGGATAAAAATTGTTGAATTCCATGAAATTTCATTAAAAAAAAAGAAAAAACCAACAGTAACAGAAAGATAGGCAGGCACAACGAGATCCATAGTATGCGTTTCGAACGGATTGAATTTTGCATCAGCCTTACGCATTAGATTCGGCTTCGGGACATATCCGGAAAGACCATTCTGTTCGAAAAACGCAACATTCATTTGGAACGGTATATCAGGTGTTTGCATATTTATAGCTGTCATTTGGCAGCCGCAGTTCCAAAATTTCTGGAAAAAAATCGTCAGTAAAAGTTTTCTACCGCAATCGATAGTGGTCAGTAAAAGACCGTAAAAGATGTATGACCCATTTTAGACTATGAGAACCTACAATAGGCCAAAAATTGCTGGAATCGACACGTTTTCCTTTTGGATACACACGGGTAATTTGCTTTTTATTGTGATTGACGAATTCGATAGGGTTCTGCTTCACTAGTTCATAAGCACGAGATTCATTCATTGAAAAGATTCCATAACTCATCTGTTTACCTGTACCAAATAATATCAACGGTTTGTTTTTTAACTCACATCGATCTCTAAAAAGCCGCATCAACAGGAGGGGCAAATAAAGCTGAAGAGAAGATAAAAAATATTCCAGGAGAAATAGGAAGTTAGTAATTGTCAAACATTAAAGGAACAGATGAGCATTAAACACTTGCTTTCGCAGTCTGCAAATGACGTGAATTTCCCCATTGCACGCATATAATTCACAAGGTCCGATAGTTCGCGAGCAACAACCTGCAATTTTTAGCTAAGATATTTTTAATGATTTGAGGTTCGAATACGAACTTCCCCTCAGTTTAACCCCAAAAACTTTTGAAATCATAGTAACTCACCGATTTTTGGGCTTCCTCCTCCACATTTGTCGTATTTAAGTGTCGCATGATGTCATCTAAATTTCAAGATACTATAGGCTACAAAAGTAACCATGCCACTATGTAAAAGTACATAGAACGAAATGAACTTAAATTTGAGTAGTTTTAAAGTCTAATTTAATCACAAGTCTGTTCCCAATGAATTGGAAATCTTCAACCTTTTTCACTGCTTTCACTTTCACTTGGATCGCTTTCGACGACACTTTGCAATGCCGGCACTGGAACAGTTACTACTGAAGGCAAGGCGTTCAAACTCTTCATTTATAATGATTACAATGTACAGGAAATAGAAGCTCATTTAACTACTGAATACAGGAATTCAGTTCGACTGTTTAAAGAAGATATTGGAGTGGAGAATGTTTTGGAAATGCAAAAAGACATCACCTCTAATTAAACACAAGCATCATCTTTTAATGAATTTTAAAAGTTTTATTTGACCCGGTTTTAGTATTTCGGAATTAGTTAATTGCAGTATTTTCAGCAAAATCTCAACTAATTTACTCAAAAAGAGCCATGTTTTTTAATTAGATACATAAACTTCATCTTTGATTTAAAAAAAAATCTGAAATTATTTAAAATGAAAACAACGATTCTGGCTTACTAGTTGGTCGGCTGAAAAGGCTGTCTCTCCTTGCATTACTGATTTTCTTATTTTTGATCAAAATTTTTTTCCTGAGTGCATTTGGAGATGGCAAACTCACACCCTGCTTGATCTAAATAGTGTTTAATAGTTTTAAAATTTCAGCTAATTTCTTTGTATCCACTTATTTTAAATCAAATATAATTTTCAAATTAGATCAAATTTCGAAAAATAGAGTTCTGAAAAATAAGTGCAAAGTACCGGATAACTGCCCAAAGGTTCTGTTAACAAGAAATTTCCAAAAATTTCTCGACAGTATAAAGCTATTTTCTTCTGCTGCTTCACGGAGCAGTGATTCTCTAACGATAAGATAACGGGAAATTCGGAAACCAAAAAAGCTGTTTCCGCAATGGCTATGATGACATCCTGAAACTCATTCCTTGACTTCAGGTGTGACGGATTGAAAAACATAGGCGACATTCATTACTTAAATTGTTCCTACGACAGAAAAGCACTAGAGTTGTTCTTGATGTGCTAAGAATGACAATAATTAGTTGCTGGAAGTGAATTTTGGAAGGACTGGAAAAAGGCATCTTTATTCCTGCTTAAAAGCAGATTTACGTTTATCACTGAATAAATGATTTACATATACACCGATTGCAATCCGCTTCAATTGACGGCACATCACTTTAAATTGAACTATTTGTTTATTACTTCTCTCATTATCGAATTTTTTGATTGCCGAACAAACTGCAGAAAACTGTCATTTTACAACTCTCACTTTTTGAAGAAATATGAAAACTTGCTGGTTTCAAAACTGGTTATAAAGTGATAATTCAAACCTTAAACAATACAGGAGTGACTCTAGTGAGTTGCGACGGCCCATGAGTAATAACTGGTTCACCACCTGATCCGTCCCAACAATCCAGTTCAACGGATCGACAGCCGGACAACAAGACATAACGATACATTTCAACCGAACTTTTGGAATTTACTTGGTAACCTTTAACGAAAGTTTGTAAATTTTCTTCAAAACAGTTTTTACCAAAAAAGAGAAAAATCCTATTAGGACAAAGTTTTGCTGAAATGCTTAGAGAATTTAAAAAATGAGTCAGTTGAAAAAAGTAAACAAAAAACATTTAATTCAAATTAACCTTTTATAAGCATCACAAAAACATTCTACAAACATTAACAAACCGATTTCAATCATTGTTACGGATGGTTCTCGATAAGGATATTGCAACACTAACTTTACTTCAGTAACTATTTCGAATGAAAGTAACCTCTGAGGTATGTATTGTGTGAGCTATTAATAAAATAATGTGACAGCGGCTTATGCATGTCTTCTTCCCTCACTACCAGATGGTCTCGATGCATACCGATGTTGTATCGACTTAACAAAAACTTCAGGAATGACTCCTTCGTCAGGTGTTTCTCTAAAACACGAACATAAGAAAGGGAGCAGCTCGATCAGTAATTAAGCTTGAAGATAAGTGAAAATCAAAGGACATACCATTACTGCTCATTTCGTTTATTAACGATTGAGCAATTTGTGGAGTAGGAGATGGATAAAGGAGTTCATTAAGCCTTGGATCGTAATGCTCATCCTTCAGATACTTTGCAAAAAGCTCGGCATCCACCTTCTTATTCCCTTTAAATCTAAAAATATCATTTAGATGAGCATTATTGCACATCTTTTCGGAATATTCGCTACTTTCCAGATCTCTCCTCCTTCTCATACTCCTTTCTCGCTGAGGAAATAACTTCTTAGATTTTGAAAATAATTGCATTTCAATGTTACTATGGTTCCCACGTATCGTCAAAATTTGTACGTCAAGTGTTCTATAATGTAATTGTTTCATTTTTCAGTCAATTATTAATCGGTTTAAGTATTTTACTAATCGATTTACGGTCATAAAGCGAAGGAACATTAAAAATTTGCGACTTACTTCTTCTGGAATATGTAATCCACATCGGTTCGTTCACAAATACAGCAATAGCAGGAGAAAATGAAGTCATTTGTTATTTCATCCGCTGAAATCGTCTCCTAAATCTGTTCGCTATAATTATCAGATTAATTAAATCAAAAATTTCATTTTCATTTGCTTTTATAGAAAAGCAATAAAGAATAAAGTGAGTAATAGTGAAAGAAACACAACCTTACTGTGGAAGACAGGAAGTGTCTTCAACGATTTCTCAATATCTTTCCGATCTTCCTTATTTCTTGAGGATAGGATGGCATCCAGTATGCTGTAGTAAAAAATCATGTTAAATGTTTGTTTCTAATGCATTAGTTTTTTGTGCAGTAAAATATGGAATAACACCTCAGAATACAATACAAAAATTATCACTTCGTATCAATCGCAGCAAATTTTCAGCGGCAATAATTAGACCACAGCTTTACTGACTTACTAACGTATGTTGGGAAAATGATGCAGTGCATATATATTTTTTTTGATTTCAAAAGAATAGGTCAAATAATTTATTGAAAGCAACTTTTAATCATAAAAATGACTTTTTTCTTTAATTTTTTTCAACAAGTTTTTGAACAAAAATTCAGTTGCTGTTAAGCAATGATTCTGTTGTTAATTCTTAGAAATTTATAATGTTTTGGAATGAGTAAATTTTCTGAATAATATATGACAATTTTGTAAGTAAATAACAATTTTTTTCGAATTTTCTACTGTTAAGATTCTTGAAATCTAATTAAAAACAAACTCATTAATTGAGACTTGACCGGTATTTGTAGAATGCTTGATTTTGGTGAATAACCGCTGCCAATAATAGAAACAGCCATGAAGAGGCAATTCTTTCCTCGCTTTTACAGATAATCGACGAATTTCATTAAGCCAACGCTGAAATTCTTTCCTTTTTTCTAGATAACTTCTAAAATATATTTCTCTTCATCCTTTTCTTCTTTTTCATTGAGTAAAAAATACCAGTTCAGTAAATTCGACTTCTGACTTGGCACAGCAGAAATCAAACGACCGAAGTAAGACTTTATTCTATTTCGTACTTGCAAGACTCAGGTGCTCAAATCTTCCGGTCACTCTCACTTTCAGCAGAAGGGAACGGCAAGCAATGTTTCCGCAATATCATCACATTGATGCACTGATATATATTTAAAAAATTTCAGTGTTGATATCAGTCTTACAACGACATTATGTTCGGAATCGATCAGAAAAATGAGCGAATTCGGAGAAACGGCGTCAACGCCATGCATCACCGTAAGAAATTGTGTGTGCTTTGCTGCGACAAAATTACCAGCGATCGTTTTCTTGATGTAGCTATTCAGCTGGAAAATCTTCAGCGAAATTAAAGAAAAAAAAGTGAGTTGATAAGTTTTGAATTAAAAATTTGCTAACTCAATCCCACTAGCTAGTTAAATTCGTAGGCAGGTGCCAAAAAGATCTCTTGGCTGCTTATTACCGTCAGGATATGCAGAAAACACATTAATATAATGGTTTAGTGAATAAATTAATTAGTTTTTAAGGGTGGGAATTTTCTCTGGTAAACTGCACAGAAATAGAGCTATTTAATTTGATATGTGACGTGTATTTTGTACGTTTATGATCTGGTTCCACAGGTGAACTTTTCCATTTCAGGAGCAAACTTCTCTTCAACAAATGTACTAAATATATTATGAAAACTTTTCATGCCAAGAATATATTATGCGTCGACTTTCGTTAATTAAAAAACCATTATAAAGGACCCACATTTACAACAGTACTAATACTGAATTATGTGCAGGAATTGGAAATTTTGAATTTTCTTTCCTAATGATTCTACTTAAGGTAGGAATTTATTACTGAACAGGTGCAAACGACATTTTAACGGATGTGTTTATGAGGCGGAAAAAACTTGAAAGCATCCCATCTCCACCGGTTTGGTGTTGTTAAAATGTAAATTACTGAGGCGTGTAAAAAATTATTCACTTTGCATGAATCTAAATTTTGTTCATCATTTATATTACTAATAAGTCCCACCCATCTAAACATACTATTATTTAGGGAATAGACAGGAATAACTATACTTTGTGATGGATCCCTTGTCGTCGCGAGTTTTCGGCGCAGCAGCCGGAAAATACATCGACGATATCATCGATATAACATGATTCCGAACAAATCACATCATTGCCCTGGATAATCAAATAGATTAATAATTGTTCTAATGTCGAAGTGATGTGCTTATTAGCAAGAGAAAAAACGAACTTTATATTGCTTCCAAAGCAGCACTAAACCGTCGCGACTCAATGATAAGTGCACAAAACGTCCCTCAAATTGGTCGACAATCTGGAAAGGTTAATTAATTGGAAGCAAATTAATGCCAGTTGGATCTACAATTATGAAGCAAAATTTGAAAGTAAAACTAGTTACACTGTCAAATTTGTACACTCGTTCACCAGTGGCAAAATAATCATCGATCACTTCTTGAGGGCTTTTTGTGCTTGGTAGACGATAAATCGACATACCCCTATTAAACCAACTGCTTTTTTATTCAACCGACCTTTCCCGACACAGTGCAATCATCAGGATCTTTAATTTTTCCTGTTCGCAAATCTAGAAAAAACCTGAAAATAGGGAATTGTGATAATGAGATATCAAATAACACCCATGGTATAAGCAGTAATTAGGTGATTAGAATGCAGCGGTGGACGAGAGTGAATAACAAATTTAACAGTACACAGAAATCAATGAAATATTTTTTGAGATGTTGGAAAACGCTTTTTTTGCTGAATGCAAAGCCTATATTTTCTGTGTTGAATGATAGTCCCAATGGACTGCCAACAATGATCAAATTGTTGCGAGAGTTGCACCCTGTTTGAAGCTTTTCAGAAATTCTGCTTATCTGTATTTCTCATCTTCGATCCTTTCTCAGGTATGACAAAACTTTCAATCTCTTATGTCGAGAGGGCTAAAAATTCTTCTTCGAGAATTTTTACAAATTTTTGCCAGAAAAATTGAATTATATGAGCTTTTCATACCATTCTTACAGCACCTACCGCAGAATTCATTTACAGAGGTGCTTCATTATATCGTTTCCGTTATTTTCTAATTCACTCATCAACGGTAGTTGAAATAAAACAGCATAACCTAGAACGAATAGGGAAGTTCAACTTACAGTGCTTTCTAGTTTGTTAAACTTTTGGTAATATCATTAAACAGGCTTTTAAGTTTGAAACTTATGTCAACAAGAGTAAATCAAGTTAATTTATTTGATGACGAGGAATTATAATATTAGCTGACAAACTGACAAAGGAATTATAATATTAGCTGACATTATAATATTAGCTGACGTATGCTCGCGCAAGCAATGGATTTCAATGTAGAATCATGAAAGTATCATCTTTCAAAATAAAAGAAAAAATACCTTGTGGGGAAATTTCTTCCAAAATTTCGAAATTTTATGTAATATTCATGAGCGAAAGAAGATCGTATCATTTTTGTAACAAAACAAGTATAGAAGGGAAGATTGAAGGTTAGCATCATTTTTATGTTATATAAAAACATGCAAGAAAGGATGGAAAACAACTTGCCCTGTGAAATGATATAAAAATTTAAATACGGCAACAGCTGAAAAAATATTACACTTGTCGATTATATTTATGCTACACAAGCAGCCTTTCTCACTAGTTTATATAACTTATTCATCCATCACTCCTTTTGTAAATTCCACGCATTGGGAAAATTAATAATTTCTAATTTTGGATATCCATCAAATTTCTTCTTTTATTGTGCAACTCCTTACGAAATTCTATAACGAAGTATAAAAATTCGATTTCACTGGCAATGATAAATTAAAGCGTAAAGAAATCCAATGACATCAACCTCAAGGAAGCTGAAATGACTCTCTACGTTCACTAACTAACGCTTAAAAGTTTTAGTCAAGAATCAGTAGATAGAAGGAAAACTTTGACAGTATATCTCGTAACTTGTTTTCGAACAGCAGACAGTCTATAGTTAGTGGACTAGAATAAATAGAATAAATTTAGTGGAGTAGAATAATCTAGCTTAACGGAACAACAAAAATACGTCTCACTAAAATATATTTAGCAATACTAGTAGTTCGTACAAACTTTCAGGCAACAGATTCTTTTCTAGAAACATTTATGGTATTCAAAAATTGACGTATGGAAGCTGTCAATTTCAAAAATTGCTCTACATATTTTCAGGTAAAAGAATAAGGAACAATCCTCTCTTTACATTTTAAAATGAGAATATTTGTCCAAAACAGAGAAATCTTATTCTTCCACGTCTTTTACTTGTTGCTATAAAGCATTTGACATCCATGAATATAACTTTTTTTTAGAAACAGTTTTGATTTCCTCTAGCTTTTGATCGATGACTTTTAAAAGAATTTTTGTTGTTACAATAAAAAGGATGAGTGGGACCGTAAGAAAAAAAATTGTGCAATTAACAATCTGATGTGGCCATGTATTGGAGATAACAAATGTCAAGTATCCCCTTATTGGAGAAAAATCTTTAGTGACATGGAAGAGCACATGATCATAATTTATTGGGATTAAAAACAAAAGATGAGAGTAAAAGAAGTGACTGAATAAATTGCTTTCGTAGACTGCAAAAACTTGTTTAGGATCAAGGAAATAAAAACTGTTTCCAAAAAAAAAGTTATATTCCTGGATGTTAAATATTTTATTGAAAGGCTGGTTGTAAATTCTTAAGAAAAAAAGACATTTCTGAGCAAAAGTTCATTGATCTAGCGCTTACTTTGTAAGCGGATAGTATGGAACTTACTTTGCTCTCAGTGCTAATTGAATTGAATTAACAATCGACTACTTTTACCGATGCAGCACGAGTATCACCAATTTGCAGTGAAGAACTTTTTACTTTTTTGCTTACAACAATCAAGATAACTTACACTTAAGTAACTAAATGTAAGATATTGTTAAAACCGGTCTCCTGTAGTAATTGTTTTGGCTTCTTTAACGATAGTTGGCGCTAAATTCGATGGATAATTCAGTTCATAGTTGACAAACGGCAGAGCATGCAAGTTGCAAAAAGCTAATTAATGTGAAATAAGCAATGAATAGTAATTAACGGCTAATGATAAGGAAATGGGCACGGAATGGGAGGAGGAAGGAAATGTGATGTGATGTTCGTTTAGAGATAAGAAACAGTTTAACTCAGGCCACAGCAAATATCTTTCTTTTTCCGAAGTTCGTTTGTTTAACAAGCTTTCCATTCATCACCAATGGCAGGGTCCATACAGAAATACGAGTTAAGTATTACTACAGTAATTAGTACTATTGGTCACTGTAGTTGACCTCCCTTAATTAGAACAATCTAGCAGTGTTCTTTGGTTTGAGAATTTGTAGAGAAGGAACTGCTAGCAGACACTTCACCTAAATAGCTTGCTTATTTCATTTCCCTTTTGGAAACCATTCTACAAGTAGTTTACAGAGCGAGCACGGGCAAAGAACTGCCGAAGTGAAATTACCGAGTGACATTTTTGAGCTGCGTACTCCCGGGACTGGACGAAAGGAGATTTGGTCTGAACTCCCGAAAGAGAAGTGAAGCACGGAGATAGAAGCCAACTGCACTGATCTCGATATCGATTAACACGTACACGGGAAAAGAAGGACAAAACTGTAAAACAGGAAAACCGATTAATGCTGAAGTGGGGCGTTGACTCGCTTCCCATCGATCGGTTGATCGATATTTTTGTATATGAGCGGAGATTGTGGCCAACTCGTTATCGGTCAGGACAGGATGAAGTAAAATGCGCCTCGCCAATTGAGCCGACGTCGACTGGAAAGAAGAATTCGGACTGACAGGATCATAATAAACTGACGTCGAAAAAGGTTCTGTTCAAGACGAAATGAATGATTGCAATGAGTGTTAACAGTCCTTTTCTATGATACAAAGAACAAAGATCAGCTGATATATTTCAAAATAAGTGATTTATTTTTTGAACTATCGGTCCTCCCGAATTGGACTGATATTTTCATCCAACTTTTCTGTCTTTCTGAGCCAGATTGATTTTGACCACCAATTACTTGAATCTTGTAATTAATATTGCGTTTCTTTCTCTCGGATCAGTTCATAAGTTTGAGAAACGAACATGTTTGAAAGATATATTTATCATCCACATTATGACTTATCAGTGTCAACATTTCAAGACTGGATTGAGACATGTTAGACCAGACGAACAAGGAAACAAAGCTGCTTAGTTGTCCCCATCGCAACTTTCATCACTATTTAACTTGTCGAATACGAAATTCTCTCAGTTTTAGAAGTGGCAGATTGAAGATTTCAGACCTGTGTCTTATGGCTATCATCTCTGCTGAATTCAACACTGATCTGTCTGTATTAATCTCATCAATAAAAAAATTCCTTCTTCCACTTCATTGTGATAACGGCGACCATTTCGGACAAGATGCTTGCTTACAGCCAATAAATAATGTAATTAAACTGACAATGAAGTATCTGATCGATGAGCTACTTGAATTGATTAAGTCAAAATATGGCTAAACCCTATTAGATTTAGTCAACAATGAAGACACTCATGAAGTCTTTTGCCTAAATAGGTACTAAAATGATGGAAGAATAAATAAAACACGAATGCCTTAAGCATATTTTTATTTACGAGAAATTGATATTTAGAGTACTGTCAAACAGAGTAATAAATAAACTGGAAGAAAAAAAATTTTTGGATGGATGAACTGATCCTAAACATTTTTTTTCAGTCAAATGATTTTTAGGTATCTTCTCGAGATCTTCGGTAAAAAAAATAAAATCGCATTATTTAATTCGAAAATTTTCTGTAGCATGTCCTGAAAAGCAATTCAAGCTGTAAGAGTTCGCTGCATGAATTTCTCACTTTTTTTGCAATATAAAGAGAAAGTCATCCAGAAGGAATCAATAGAAACATGAAATGTATTAGTATTAGTAACAAAGTCAATTTAAACTTGATGTTATGATGTGCCATCTTTATTGTCAAAAAGGCTGTTATCTAATCCGGCCGTTTTCCTTTCGACCTAAAACAAGGCTAGTGTTTCGAGTTTTTGTTATCCCGCTGAAATATTCTAATCGAAGATAACTCAATTACATTAGAAATAATGATGATCAATACATTCGCATATTTACAGTTAGGAATAGATCGCTTTTTTGGAACTGATTCCTTTTTCATCGTCTTTTCATTTTGAGAGTCTTCAAGTTTTTCATAGATTAGACAAAAGACTTGAACTTCGTAACTTTTCTAATTTTCTAATAGACCAATTTGAATCTTCAGTGGAAAGCTGTTGCAGTATCGTCTACCACTGAACATAATTCAGCTTGCCTCATGCTTCTTCCAGTAATCTGTACAAAGTCGTCCCTGTTTCCTCCAAATAACTAACCCTGCAAATCATTTTCTTATTACAGCAAATTTTCTCTTATCGCATTCCCTATGTTTCCTTCTCGCTCAATTAATATTTTTATTGTATATCCTAAAAAAGCATCAATCAAAGTATCTGATTTTTTTTGCACTATCACTCCATGAACTATCCAGGACTTTAAGATTTTAATTTAAACTTTAAGCTTAAAGGAATGCGAGAAGCGCACCTAAAAAAACTATGCAATAAATATTCAAAAAACCGTTTGAGAAAGAAAAAACAAACAATTCCAGCAGATCGATGGAATCCAATCATTTATTGAAGCTTTTTTTTTATCAAAGTAGGAAGAACAGCCTTAACTGCACCGTAATGGACGCTGACAGATCAGAAGTATTTATTGTGATCAATACTTACATCAACTGGCAATCATTAACTAATTTTCCACAACTCTTTTACTTTCAAACATCGTCCTTTCCTTGCATCCTTGCATTTGCTTTATTCCGTGAGGGACTATCATTTCTATGTACACCTTTCCGAAGCAACCATCACTCGTGTATCCATGAAAAATTGAAAAAGTTGACAGCTGGTCATTGCGTTAGGTCTAAGAACTTCACTTGCTACGAGTCTTCGTCACGTTTTCGTGAAAACAATAACGGATTCGATTGAAACGATGAACATCGGAAACATGATGGTAGCGAGCTGCAAATTTTATATTATTTACGTTTAACACTGAGAATTTTTTTTTCCAACAATTAAAAATCAAAATATGAACAGCGCGGAAAGTCAAAAGTTGCAAAATGAAAATAGAAATTGTGAATTTTTTAATTTAAGTTGCCAGCAGAACAAATAAAATTTCATCGTTATTGAAAAGAAGGCAATAAAGAAGTACCCAATTCGACGATAACTTCTGCTATGCAGATGTCTATTATTTGAGGAAGGATGCAACAAAGGTGTTGTGGAACTATCATCTGAAGGTGAAGAGATCGTACCGTGGTATGATTTCGCCCTTAGCCTTCTTGGTAGATGCCTCCTAGAGCGATTGTTTTGATGTTTAATACCAAATACTTTTAATGTGCTAATTCGATGAATCAAAGGAAGGAAAGGTTTCTAACTTAAATTGCAACTAATACAAGCAAAGAGCAAAGTATTTCCAACAAACAGAAAGTTTTTTTTCTTCAGAGCTCACAGAGCGACAAACTTTTATCTAAAAAAAAGAACGGAAAAGATTGCTTAGAAGGATATTGCACTCTCACAGCAATACAAATTAAAGCAATGCTTACCACTTGGACTTCCATTTTAAGGCCTTTATAGATGATATCTGCGGTACACGGTTAGAAACAATCGACGTAGTGCTATTGGAATCATCACTGATAGCAAGCAGGGCACACGCTTCCGTGAACTGAATATCGCCGAAAGCTTCAGATAACACACTTTCAGCATCAAAACCGTTCGAGAGTGAGTAATTTGACTGACAGGTACTTACTGGTTGAGCCAACGATGAATCCTGTGAATCTACGAACAGATACAGTTATACTCTTCTAGGTTACGTACAGTTCCACCTTCTTTTGAAGTCTACACAACAAATTCTTTTTCTTCGAAATTGAGGAATAATTACCAGGATGGAAATATATTTCCTTATCAGGAAAAGCGATATTTGGAGGATTTATGAAATCGGTTTGTGTAGTAACATGACATGTACGAGGCATCGTTTCACAAACCTGATCCATGATTCGCTCCAGTTTCGAGTTCCTTACAAATTTGCTAAACAGGACTGATCTAAAAAAAGAAATTATCATTTAAAAATAAGGCGGCATTATTTTTATGTGTTGAGAAGATATGCAAAATGGACAATGAACGGAAATATTTCAGCATTGTAAAGTTGTGCTTCTACAGATGCAGAAAGTCGAAATTGCTACCCGCATTAGAATCTCAGTTAAAATGCTTTAACTGACCCCCGTGAATTTTTTACACTTCTCCCATTCACTTTAAACCTCTCATACTCTTTTCTGAAATCTCTTTGTTTCTCTTTTCCTTCCTTATTTGCTAGCAAAATTTAGGCTCATATTAGCACTCATTTTTCTAGATTTGATTTTGACAAGGTGAATTATGCAAAAAGAACTTGTATAATGTAGCATTACAAAAGCTTGGTCCTGAGTTGCAACTTTCTTGAAGTTAATATCGAGATTGCACTAAATTCTTGCTGCCATCCCAAAAACCTATGGCTTCTTGCTTCCTAAACTTACATACTATGAGGCTGTAGCAGTGACGTTGGATTACTATTAGGTGCTAGTAATGCATCATTAACTTACTGAAAGTCATCATTTGGAGTATAAAACTTTGCTTTCTCCAGTGCTTGTACAGTTCGGATAGCTGGAATGTGCTTCCACAGGTAATCAATCAAGTCGCCACCTCGGAGTGCTGCTCTCGAGGACTGCATTTCTTCGGGGTTAACTCTGCATGATGGTACTGGAAACACAGTTAATGTAAAGTTGGGAATTTTTCCCCGCTTTTGTTACACAATTTCCATCAAACAATACGATCCATATAATTAACTATTAATAATCAAAACAAGGAAAATGAGACTGACATTGATGTTGTGGTTCTTGCTGCTGAAACGGGGCAGGAATCTCTGCTTCAGATTCCATATCAGAATCAATTTCAGCGAGTTGTGACTCGATCATATTATTTGCAATGTGTTCGGCAATCCAGTCTTTAACTCGACTAGGCAAACTACGCATTGCTTTATACTGTTTGTCTAAAGGGACTGTTAGCAAGCCACCTGAAGTGAAACAAGTCATATAAAGCACCTGGATATTCCATCTCATGTCATACTCTTCAATGGATTAAATAAGTAAAACAGCTGAAAAATTCTCACTAGCCATTCCGATTTCGAAGTGGGAAAGTTTTTCAAAATCGGTTTCATTCTTCGCAATAGCTGCGACCCGTTCAATTTCCTCAATGTATTCTTGTAGGAGTTGTCCAAGAATTCTTTCTAGGGCTACCTAGAAGTAATAAGTAAAACAGTAAGGCGGAAAGCAAATTTATTACCGTCTCGTTAGGAAAAGACGTGGACTGGAAAAAATGTAAAAAAGTTGTGTGCTTTCGGAAGAGGTTAAAACTAATTTTAAAGGGAAGTATTTTTTTGATTAATAAAAACAGCAATCAACTAAATTTTATCGCGATTTTTCATATCGTTTTAAAAATAAATTGTCTATAATGTGATTGACTAACTTGAATAAGATTAATGCACATGGATAGCAAGGCAAGCCCAATAAGGATTAATAGAAAGTAACCGAGCATCATATCTTTATTGCCAGGTACAATATCACCCAAACCAACCGTACTGAAAATATACTTAACTTATTTCTAACTAAAGTAAGTTTCATAAGAACTGATAAGTAACTGAACTGATTAACTAAAATTAGTGAAGTTAAAAACTAAGTTTGTGATTTTCAAATATGAGAAGGAATTAGATTGGAAGAAATTAATACAATCGAAAAAAAAAATATGAGATACCTTATGGAGACAAAGAAAAAATAGACTGAGGTGAGGTATCCCCATTCAGGTTCATATAGGCAAAATAAAGCTGCTGAAAAACCAATCCAAAGGATAAGCATCGCAAGAGCGATCGGAATCGAAAAAGCATTTTCGTGATTGCTAAAATACAAAGCTAACAACTTCCAATTCATTTTTCATCTTCTCAAATCCCGATCAAATATCTTGAAATTAAAAATTTTACAATTTTTTCTTGTTTTGCCGAGTGAGAGTCCCGCCTTCCGGATCCATACCAGCTTCTTTCACGGATAATGAATGAAGGCTCCCCGTTGTGGACGGCAAATAAGTGCGATCATAAAACGTCTGCAATGACAGATTCTTTATTCTCATCAAACTGAATGGCAGAATGCATCGACGCTGTATTGAAAGCTCTTTAAAGAGGCTATAATTTTTGTTTTAAAATCAAAAAACTAGTATTTCAGAAGAAGAGTGTGAACAGACCTATTCACAAACTGTAACATCATTAACTAATTCAATTATGTGTTGTGTTTTTTCGTCGGTACCTTTGAATGCATTTTGTCAGCTTTATATGCTAACTTTTTCTTCTCTTCAGCTACTTATCATGTATAATAAATTAATATAATCATCACTGATTTCACAACAGTCACTGGAAATAAATTAATTAATCATTATTTATTGCACTAATTTCTGGGTGCAAAAGCATCTTGAAGAACTGACTTTTACGGAGATACTCATCTTTTTTAAACTTTCCATAAATTTTCTTCCCGTACTTCGCGACCGCTTATAAAATTTACGGAAAGTTTTCGATAATAATCGACCGACATCTTTGAGAATAATCAAAAATATGGGGATGCCGAACATAATATAAAATATGCTAGCTATTTGGCCAGCAAGAGTTTTCGCTACCGGTAATCCGTAGCCTGGAATGTGGGTAATAAAAGTGTGAAAACGCGAAAGAATAAGAGGAAATTAAGAGGCCTGAAAAGTCAAAAGCTAATAAGTTGATTATAAATCAGTAGCTGATCGGAAGCTGAAACGGTTGATTGTGCAACGTTTAACTGATTCGCTTTTCTCCGCGATTCCATACTATAAATTGAGGCACAAATACTTTCATTTACTTATTTAATTTTCCACGAATATAAATCTCTGCAAAGACGAATATACATTTTACCGATAGTAGTATACAACTGTCCTGCGTAGAACATCGAACCGTACCATGACCACGGAGTGCTGGCGTTCCTTTCGTGGATGACATCTGTAAAATTCATGTAATCAAGGAACCAATGTACTGCTTCCCTCGCGTACTTCATTTGTAAAGCTTTATCATTTTTAATCACATTATCATCGCATCGCAACTCTATCATTCGTTTCGTTATCTGCAAGTGCAATTTAATTTAGTTCATACAACTGGTATCCTGATGGACATGATAGAAATTAGAGATCTTCGAGGCATTCGCAAATGAAATAGTTTGTCTGCACTGATGCTGGTAAGAAATGATAAATGAGCGATAGGTCATACCTGATCAAAGGCATAGTGATAGTTCTTTCGGAATAGTTCTCTCTCACGTAAGTCACGTTCCAATTCAAGATTGCGAAAAATAGCTGCGCCAATGAGCGTGTATGAGATCAGTATAACAAATGGCAGCAAGTTGTTCAGGTGAAACTTTTGGTAAGCTCGTTGTAACCAATGAAATATTTCATACATTTCGTGTTATCCATTGGAAGGCTCACTTAGATCTGCAATTCGTGTTATTCAAACCGGCAGTTCAATCACTTTATAGTTTTACATTCTTAAGTAGAACTTGCTATTATTCAAGTATTGCGAGATCACAGCAGCTTCTTCTTATCAGCCTTATCAGGTTAAGAAACTTTAAATCCTCAGCTGTTTCATGTCTTTTGGATTATTCAAAATTGTTGAAATCAGTTAGTTGTTGATTATTACCAGCTAAATCGAAAATCTTGGAGAATAAAGTAAGAACATTAGTTAAGAAGTAAAATAGTGGCAGAATCTGAAAATGATTCTTAGTCTTCCGAGCTTCTGCATAAAAAAAATTACACTGTAGTTAATTATAGAAGAATGAACTAATGTGAAATTGAATGGAACAATAATATCACTGATTAAATTTGAACATAGTTTAACCTGAATTAGTACTGGTTTTGCATAAACTGATAATTTTATAATTCATGGATTTTGTAAAATAAATATGAAATATAAAGGTTGTAAAATCAATAAATGAAAATTATATTGAAGACAAATCAGTTTAAGATAAATAACAGACAAAATTTAGATGAAGAATTCGACAAAAATAAAACTTTACTAGTAGTTCACGTAATTTATGACTGCGAAGAAATCAAGGTGAATTAGGAAAAAAGTGAAGGATCTGGAGACGAAGTATACTTCGAAGTTACAAGTAGACTGACTATCCTATTCTTAGTTCTTTAAAAAAAAGTAAGTTTAAACAGTGGTTTTCAAATCATTTATATTTTTTTGCATTGTGTCAGAAGAAGCTTTGCTTACAGAGAGAGTAATTTATCATTCGATGCATTTTCGACGAATAAGCAGTGGCTAAAAAGAATCTTTAATTTGAACAGAAAGAGGAAAGCGAATTTTCGTTAAATGGCAGTTAAATGAATTTCTTTTCGGTGATAAACAGTTAGAAGATAAATGAGATATAAAAGATATTAAGATTGACAATAATTAATAAGCAACCAATAAATCAAAATGAATGTTTTCAGAGTTGCATATATTGTAATGATATATGAATCTCCACTTCAGAAATATCGAAGCAAAAAGCAACATAGATACGATAACCTTAATTAATAATAATAATATATTCATCCATCATTAATTGGTAGTTGTGCGTATCTTACGGTTGGTAAATCAAAATGCTTCCTCAGTTTTCCTCGGTATTAATAATTTTATATCCTTTGTTGTTATTGAAATTTTTAATAAAAAAAGATTTATCATCAAGCAATCGATTTCAGTCTTCGTCATATAATCACATCAGCAAAGTAATGTCGTGTTTGTAACTTGAGAAAAGTTAACCACTATGAATTTGAAAGAGAAAAAATAAGAGAAGTTCGTGGCAAGAAGCTGAACCCACAGGTGTGCTTAATTAATTACTGCTAGCTTCGTATGCTACCAGCTTCTCAGCACCGTAATTCATTTACCGGCGCTCTCCATCACTATTAAATGTTAAGAGGGCAAAATCATGAAGTTCATTATGCGTTCTGCAACAAATATTTGCAGTGTTTCGGATATCCTGATCCAGCTTTTTCACTAGCAAATCATTGAATCTATAGTAAGAAAAATTTTCAAAAACAAAAAAGTATTAAAAAGCTTCTTTTCGGTCTCTCAATTGCAATTACATTGTGATAATTGAATGGCAGATGTGTCCATTTATATTACTCTGAAATGGTTAAAAAAGCATTATTCAAAATAAAATTTCTTTTTTCAATCCTTCTAATGTAGTGTTGTTTTACTAAAGAGATAATTTTCCTACAGCACTATATAAACAAGCACATTTCAACCGAAATTGCGAAATTAATTTTTAGAGCTATTGCGGCTGTTGTTTCTGGACATTCTAATAATAAATTTTGACATAGTACTTGCGAATGAACAGACCTTGATATCGTTTACTTCATCCTTAGAAACCAGAAACGGAAGCATTGCTGAAGCATGTTATATATCGTATTTTATATTTTGCATAATATCTCTCGGGCAGCTTTTCCACAAGTTCATTAATTTTTATACTTCTTTCCCTTATATCAGTCAAAGTGACATTATAAAAGCATATTTGTTTTTTGTCGTTCCTCTTCATTTTCATTCATTAAATCTTATCTCTAATAATCAACTTATGAAGGTAAATAAAACGATTAAAGTTAAGACCGAAATCTAATTTTATAAGCTATTAAAGCAACAACTTTGTGACTTTATTTTCAAATTCCAATGTTGTTTTGAAATTAACAGCTGTGGAGTTTTGAACAAGCAATAGATTTTGTGACTTTGATTTTTTCTTACCATTTAATCTAATCTGACAAGTTATACTTAAATATTGTATAGTTTAGTTCAATATATATTTTTTCCTGCTGGATGATCACACTAAGTTTCGGAGTACCGAAGGAATTAGCAGTTGAATAAGATACTGACTGCACCGAAATATTTCGACATTGGTGTGAATCGGAAGACCAATGTTTTTTACAATATGTAATCAAGCAGGAACTGAAAACCGTTTCCATTCCGCATCCATCAGATTCACATTTAGAATATTCCAGCAGGACAAAAAGTTTAGGTAAACAATCTTACAGAGCAAAATCACGAAAAACTAATTCTACTACAGTAATAGGTGTAATATTCAGCATCATTGAAATTCAGAGTACAGTAATGCTTCAGTGGATATCATAAGTAACACTCATTTTGCGGTTTGTTCATACGATATAGAAACAATCTTCTCTTGACCTTGATTTGATAAACTTCTCACTATTCAGAAATTATTTTCCTCTGTAAGTTCGAGATCGTCATTAATGAATGTTGGTGAAGGGAAAATCAGGCGAGTGAGTCAACATGCAGTGAAGGTACTCTGAAAATGATGAATTGAAAATATTACTTTTCTTTTCTGAATCAATTTCGAAATGGGATATTTTTCTTATTTGCTGGTTCTGTTGAAAATATAGCGCGGTTTAATAATACAGTATAAGCAACGTGAAATATCGGCGACCAGAAGGAAATATGCTCCGTAATATTTGGAAATACCATTTTTGAAAATCTCAGTCTTTCTATGTGTAACAAAAATGTTGGTGTCTGGTATGTAAGAACATGTTAAAAATTCTGATAATATGGCAACAGCCATTCGCTCAGGAGATACAATTTTTCATAAATGATTTATATAGATGAAAATTTCTAGAACTCATGAATGAGATAGGAACCAGGGTATGTAGTGGCTAGCATAATTTGAATTTGGTGGGAATGAAAAGAGGCAATAGAATGGAACAGAAAGCGAAGAAAAATTAATTCTGCCAGAGACATCTCTAAGAGTTCCGTTTCCTTGATGATAAGCTTCACTAAGTGATTACGCTAGCTGCTACAGTCAATAAAAAAGAATTAAAATAGCTTTCGGATGTTTTAGCAAACTGACTTTATAATCATAGTGAACGATGGCGATGATGATAAAATCTGTCCTGAACAACGAAATCAACATCAAATTGCGTGCCATCGAATCATCGTTTTAACAACATTATTGATGATTATTGCACGAAGTGATAAGATCAAAAGTAAGGAGAAACATAAGCAATTTTCCGCTTGATTTATAACCAATAACTTCATGTGTAATTGAGCAACCGATTCATAACTGAAACAATATGAGGAGAAAGTATATGATACATTATCCATCAAGTAAGCCGACTAATGTGAATTGTTAAGATGAAAATAAAAGTGGAAAAAAATTATTTCTTGTTATTTAAAATATTTTAATTTTCAATAAAAGAGTTGAACAATAAGTTAAAGCTTTAAACTATTTTAGGACGAAATTGGTCTGTCTGGAGAAAAAAATTTGAAGCCCAAGGAATTTTCTCAAACAAGTAGACTTCAACTATTAATGATTAAGTCATTTATTTACTCATCGACTGAACATCTTTACTCTCACGCAGCAATCCGGTATAGTAATTCGCCACTGATATTATCCGACAAATAATACATAGGAAATGGACTTTTCCTTTTTCGGTTCATGAAGTCTTATCAGTTTAACAAGATTATTATTGCAGACATCATTTACAAAAATCCTAATTTCTAACTAATTACGTGGAGAAAATTTTAATTATATTTACAACCCTGTAAAAAGAACTTCAATTTTTCTTCCTGTTTTTGTGTAATTTCGAATAATTACCGTTAAAATGTTGTCTTACTTACAGATTAGTGCTGATGGAATGGCCAGAATGTGATGTTTCACCACTGGATAAGAGTTTTAATTGCTGGTATCAGTTGTAGCTTAGAACTCTCTGGACCCAGAAATTGTAATGAAGAACAATTTGTAGCAATCAGAAAGACATCACGCAGTTTGCACAGAGAAAACATTGTTTAAACTTCGTTTTTTGAACTTGAACTAAATGGAAGAAAGCTCCATTCAGCGGACAAGAAGGAGAAAAAAGCTGACTGAATTGAGCAAAGGAGTAAAAACAAGCGTTTATAGCAATGAAGCTAAAGGACGCTGGGATAAATGTCCCATCTACGGATACAAACCTCTACTACACTTCACTAGCATCTCATTAGCACTACGACCACAACGGCTTCTCTCATTCTTACAAAATGTCGCCATATTTGCTGCCAATGGATGGAGCAAAACTTGCCAACTCGAATTTCATTTCACTTTACGCAAGGGAGCCGAGACAATGTTAGTTTCAGTGTATTCAGGTTGCTGTCTAGTCAAATTCTCGAGACTCTTAAAGATGTACCCATTCAATCTTCAATGATTTTTAAACTTTGATTTGGAATAGAACCAGAACCGATCAACCCCTTTCTTTACACTTTTGAACATTCTGTGATTCCACAAAAGTACGCTAATTAGTGTACCTTTAAACGGTCAGAAAATTTGCAGTATTTAAGTATTAACTGATTCGTTGCATTAATTTGATCTTATCATGATAAGAAATGATAGAGCAGTCAGTACTTTTATAAGGTTTAGAACTTTTTTATAACTGTACCAGTTGATATAGTATGTTGAGAAAAGTTTGTTGAGGTAAGTAAAAAGGAAGAACAACAGAGGCTGAAAGTATTGTGGGAAAGGAAAAGGAACAGTAGGATGGTATAACATTAAAATTTTGTATTTTTTGGATATTATAAAATCCTCAGATGAAGATTCTGTGGATACTGGATTGGAAATTGAATTAGGAAACTTGTAGGTTATTAATATCTTTTCAGTTTTCATTTAACGGAAATTTTAATACTCTTGAACTTACTTGCAAACTAATTTTATAATTTTCACTTTATTGAGGACACAACTGAGAGGGTCTAGAAGATGAAATTTGGTTAACTATGAAATAAGAGTTGGTGATAAGCGCAGAAGTTAAAAAATAAGAAATATCACTCCTAGAAAATCTCAACTGTAGGCTTACCAGCGGTAAAAAGAGGGCTGTGCAGAAGTATTATGAAGCAGCTTACCACGTGAGGTGTTAAGAAGAGTGATAGTCACCAGACAGAATCATTCCTTCGACAAATTGCACGGCACAGTTTGAGCAGCTGAATTGAATCTGAGAAGTGCGCAAGGTTGAGGACTCGAATTACCTTATTCTCTATCAAGCTCGACTACCTTTCTCGTGTTTCAGTGCCTCTCTTTGAATATGCATTAAGAAATGCTTAAATGATACATGCTAATAAATCACTGTCTGAGTCCTATGGTACTGCAAGTAATGACATATTGCAATCACTTTTGTTTTTTCTATTATCCTGTACTGATTACTGATAACAGACTAACTTCCGGCATTAATCCACAAGTAGAACTCAGAACTGCAACTGTAGCACTGTCATTTGTACACAGACACCACAAGCTCAAGTTCTACTCAGGAATGCTGTGGATGTGAACTGACTGCTTCAGCATTTCCTTCCACCACTCAATTGGAAATTCAGACACTTTCATGGGAAGGAGGAAGCAGCTACTTACTAGATGGCATCAGATTTTGCTTGCATTTCATTTTTTCCCGAGTTAAGATTTCTATACTTTGTTTGCATTTCACACTGTTTTATAAATTTCTTGGGAAAAAAACAAGAAGTACAAAGTATTTTGTTAATATGACTAGATAATAAATTATTTTTTAAGTAAAACGGGAGAAATCGCACAGCATATCAGTAAACATCGCAAGCAAACTGGAGTACGAAAAGACCTGTAAGGGTCACGTGAAATTCTGCTCTAGCAAATGATTCTTCTTTCTGGCAACGACTGAATTACTTTAAATGGCTTTAATATCGAAATAATTTTAGAACACTACTGACTAATCACCTCAATTCCACTAGAAAATTCACTTACATTAACGGGCAAAGGCAGCCAAGAACAGCTGGAACTCTCGCAAATCTGTGAGATCTGTTCCAGTAACAACTAAAAGCTTAAAATCAACAGCTATTCTTTCCCACCGATTTTCCTGTTTTCCCGATCTCAGCAAAAATAATTTTACGTGTTACTTAAAACTAAATGTTACTTAACAATGATTGATCAACATCTAGACCCAACAATGTTATAAGTTCTTGGGGATTTGAGCACTCGGAACTTTATATTCAGAAAAGTGACTTCACAAAAAAGTTGCAGAACTACCAATAAGGCAATTATTAGGATGCAAAACTCGTGCTTCCAAACACGTTTTAAAATTTATATAATTTCACTTAAATTTATAGTCCCATATTTATTTAAAAACACTGCTATTAATATAAAATTAACATATTGGAAGCAATAAATAACTTCATCATGAATATTTTTCAAGTCAGCTAATGGAATTTTTTGCTAAAAATGAAACCCTTCCTAATTCTGTTGAATTTAGTTCAAATTAAAATTCCGAGTGCGCCTTATCCTATGGAACCAATTCA
Source organism: Setaria digitata (assembly GCA_003640385.1). NCBI lineage: Eukaryota > Metazoa > Nematoda > Chromadorea > Rhabditida > Setariidae > Setaria > Setaria digitata. Next base: position 102,805 of record RCAB01000087.1, read on the forward strand.
TGATATTCCAAGACAAACACTCTCAAGATGGAATTCAGATTTTCAATGGTTCTGTAATCCAAAACATCGGCATTATCAGATACTGTGTGCCATACAGATGGGAATGGTATAGGAATGATGTGTAAAACTGGAACGTTGAGGTTCAGGAACGGTACGTGGTCATCTTCTACTCTACTGTAAACCGTTCGAGGCTGGAACATTGGTGGTAACTGATGCAAACAATTAATTTCTCTTAATTTTCTTTCTGAAAAAGAAATACGAAAGCATAAAATTTGCTCATAGCAGAAAATCACCTAAAAAGTAATGCTGAATATTTACAAGGATATTAACTGCAATTTAGTTGTGTTTCCTGAAAGGTGCTGGCTTCAAAAATAATAGTTTATTTACAGAAAAACAATGAAGTTAGACATATTATATTGAAATATGGATGAAATTAAAGGATTTCAATTGATAAAATAAATTCTTTAAGTCTAACTGAGTAAAAATTCTAAGCTTCATAGAATGAAAAAGTTGAAAAAAGCACTAACCAATTTTCACCATTTCCATGAATGCACCTGTGGATGAGTAACCGTCAAAATTATAAAAAAGTGGATTTGGTGCGCCAAGCAGATCCAATAATATAAATAACTCCTGAAAGCAATTGACAATGAAATCTTTTCCATAACCTGAGCCATAATCTAGATGCGAAGAGGTCTAAACTGCATGTTAATAATTTCCACCTTTTAGCCTACTAAAGCCTAGCAATACACATTTAATTAAATAATGATAGTTGAATCTGCAATATAATAAATTAAATTCATCTTTAACTACAAAAACTATAAGAATTATTGGACATTACGAATAAACTTTAGAAACTCTAGATTAGTTTTATTAGACCCTTTATTTTATTTTATTTTTATTTTTTAAATAGTACAAGACAAAAAAAAAAATTTAGCCCTTGAAAAAGCAATTTCGAGGAGTAGTAGTATGGAATGAAATTCTCGTTTCAATTGAAAAATGAATGAAGTAAATTAAATTTCAGTAAAGTTCGTAGGCCATACAATATCAAGCAAAAAGACTTGGAAAGGATTTTACATTAGACTGATAAAAAAAAAAGATCGAAAATCGAAAAGATAGGCACTTCGGTTAGAAAGGAAGTCGAGTTTCTGGAATAATGGTCGCAGACAGAACTCAACCATGGATTAGGAAGTCAGGACAGCATGAATGTAATTTATGCGTAATAATTTATGTGCAATTAATTTATGTGTAATTTTATGTGTATGGGTAACTAATCCAATTTCTTAGGATGGATAAAATTAATCTGGTAAGAGATTAAGAAAATATATAAATATAGATATAAAGACTTGATTTTGAATAACACAGAAAAGGGACGAAGAGAAAAGGAGATAAATATAAAAAACTTACAATTCGATCAATTTCCTTCTTAATTTCGAAAGATGATTGCGATATATTCGAGGAATATTCCTGATTCCACTTTGAGGCAAGATGACGAGAGCCATATAATGAATCTGTTTCCGACCATTCTATTAATGCTTCCTCACCATCAAAGAAGATTAACTGAAGAGTAACATTCTGCAAAGCAAATATTTTGATGCTGGAGGCAGAATAGTACATTTAAAACAGCTTTGAGAAAATTTCCATCAAAAAACTTTATTTATACTGCATTAGACTGCATCAACAATATCAGATTTTTTTTAAGAAAAACTTTTAATGTGAAAAAGGAATACTCTTTTTTTGCGATTATCTGAAAGCGAATCAATTGTTGATGCCAATTCAAGCAGCATCGCACATGGCACTGCAGAATCAGTCGCACCAATGAAATTTTCTCTGCAATAGTAATCATTATCTTTAATCATTACTTTCAACATATCAGAAATCCCAGTTATTACTGAGATTTAAATAATAACATAAATATTTGGATTTGTTTAAGAGATAAATAAAACTGAATTTGGTTAGAAATCAAAACGATTACGGCAATGCAAAAAGAATGCACCATTTAGATTTTAGCAGTGTAAAAGGAAGGTTTCTGTTTGAAATTCGAATAAGTTACCCTTCGAGGATTTTAGAATCATAGTGACATGCAAGTACAAGTCGTTTCGGGGCATTTGGATCATGCGTAGCTATTAACGTCATAAATGTCTTATTGCCAAAAGGAGTAATTTCTTCGAATCGATCCCATTCAGTAGTGAAACCTAAAGCCGACAATGTTCTCGATAAGTGCTGAAAAAAAAAAAAAAAAAAAACTCATTACCGTCAATCATCAAATGTGAAGATCTTAGAAATGCAATAATCTATCGCTAATGAATTGTATATCTGCAAATATTCAATTAGCAGAAAATTATTAGGGAACACATCGATGTAAATAATAATGTTAGCAAGACTTTAGTTACAAATTGCAACTCATTTTTTGAATGAAAGAAATGAATATTTCGAAACTGGCCTTGTCGACTTCAATATAATTTTCTGATTATAAAAAAAAAAAACTTATCTACGGTACCTGATTTAAAAATGCAATTCATGAAATAGAAGTTTCGAATGAAAAGGAAAGAGCGCTGCTGTACTGAAATCACCTAAGTAACTGATATTTGACCAATAAAAGGAATAGTGTAATGCATTATGTATTGGCAGTATGTTTCTGTTAGGGTTCGCTGATTACTACTGAATGATCGAAAATTGCTCATATAATCTTGTAAAAATCACCTCAGCAACCTCATCATGAGATGGTGTGCCAACAATTCGTGGAACAAGTATTGGATCAAGGAAACTTCGAAATCTTTCTCGATTGTTCATACGACAAACCACATTCAGTGAACTTGTGGACTTTGATTGCTGAAATAGACTAGATACTGATAAGATATGCGTTCTTAAAAACTTTTCTTTAAAAAAAAACCAATTAAATTCATTTTTAAATTTAAAAAGATCTTCTCGGACTTCCAAAATAATTTTAACTGCGCAATTCCTACTTCCAGTTATTATCTTTCTTTTCATAATCTACACCAAGCTTCAATTTAAAAAAATGAACCTGAGAATGCTGCCAGAATGCCTGAACAGAATAGTGTTCCAAAGTGAAGTAAAACAAGAATGCAAATTTCGAGAAGTGAAATGAAACCAGTAGCATTCCTAGGACAACAAATTAAAATACCAAATTTAGCTAATCAATAGTAAAAACTGCGAAAAATCAGTCGCTAGACAACATATTCGGGAACAATCCAAGTGTTGCAGGTGCCAGACGGCACTGCTCATACATTGAAGATAATCGTCCTATTGATTTATAGGTCGTTGACAATTCGACAATCCTTGAATATATTTGACCACAGTTCACGCCTATGAACTCTTCTTGCCCCGTCCTCTTCTCTAAAGAAGCATTTTTCTTCTAGTGCTGGCAGAAAGAGTTTTCAAAGCGAGAGGGCGACAAGGTTGCACAACATTCTATTCTGATGTGGTGACCCTGTCACTCGCAGTGTACAGTCCATTCACACCTTTGAAACAATAAGTCACATTCAGTGGTATTGAAATGAGCCAAACTGAGAAAGTAACGAAGAAAGGACGCATTTAGAGAACTTGGCAAGTAAAATTAGCAACAAAACGAAGCAGTATCGACGAAGAGAACCGTTACCACTTAAAATAAACGCGTTGTAGTAAAAGAAGAGTCAACAAAAAATATCAATAATAGTATCGATGTTTTCCCATCATCTATCAGTGATGAACTATGATCATTCAACATGCATTAATTAAATAGTAAAAAACAATCTGAATAAGCCTTAGAATACATTTTCCAATCTCGAGACCTTAAAGGATCAATTGCTAGTAAGAATGCAGAGCACACGTTGGTTTGCCATTGTTCGACACCGCTCTCACTTCAGCTGCTGCTACGTATCTTGTCCAAATTTGATCGGTACCAAGCATATCAGTTTTCATTTTCAATCTGCTGACCATTTTTCTTTGAGAAATTCTCAGTTACAACCTGTTTCACCACGCATACACGATCTTCACTTCAATATCGGTCACATGAAGCGTCTTTATTGCTCTATCTCTATTTTTTGAACTTTTATTTTATGGAAAACCTGTAGTGATAACAACAAACTAAGAAATTAAAATAACGAAAGAATAAGAACTCGTCCGACTTGTCGGAAATTGTCCACTTTCCCGTCAATAAAATCAACGCTAAATACTTTTGGCAATGTGACAAAGATCCATGAGGTTGCAGTGTGGTAAGGTAAATAGGAAAATATGAAACAAAGTGTATTTCACAAGTTCAAACTCAACAAAGTTATGATAATTAAGATCTCTTCTGCATTGTTCATTTTTATAATTAGAAATCAATTCCATAATAGGTTATTTGTCTACTTCATTAAGCTCCTATATGAATTTAGTTGTATTCACATAACCACTACTGAATTTGTACTATCCTACAATGCCATAGAGCTTGTAGGCTTCATTCGTAAAACAGTGTTAAGAAAAAATAAACAGGTTTTCGGTATCAGAAATAAAGGGAGTGTGAGGAAAACTGAAATATGCCACAGGATTTCTAACAATCAAGAACTGAAAAGGGTGTTTATAACAGGTTATTGCACATCTGCTTCCTTCATGCACTAGAGTGGAAAATTATCAGAACGCGAAAACACGTCAAGGTACAAAAAGATTTTCAAAATTTACCTAAGTATAATGAGAGTTTACTTAAGTATAATGATACTTCAAAAAATTAAAACGTAATGAACAAAAAAATAACATATTAAAGAGACTTTTGATTTTAATAAATTTCTGCTATAGGAATAACCAACATATGATCTGAGAGCCGACAAACTTAGCATGCAATATCTAAACCGGTAACTTCAACATTCTCACCCTAGCCACCATGTTTTAAAGCTACTTTGCCATTTATTGCAGATAAGTTGTCATAAATGTACTGCAAACGTACAAAAATACTTTATAAATGGAGATAGTAGCTTATCTTAAAAAACAAAAACAAAAAAAAAAGGAACATCATCAAAGTTCTTACAAGAAAAATATAACAAACCAGTTCACAACAATGCTGAAAAAATTATCTTCAACAGAAATGTATATGTCACTCATGCCTGCGAAAACCAAACAGTCGACCTTGATATTTTTTTACCGGTGCAACATAAGCCTCCTTTTCGGATTCCATCTGATGCATCTTCTTCTCCTAAAATCCAGCAAGACACAGGATATCAGTATAAGCACTACATTGGAAGTCTAATTTCTCTCGTCCTAAAATGTAGCAAAATCCTTTTTAAATACAATTTTAACTGAAACTTGACAAAGAGAGGAAATCTGTGGAAATAAATGAACAGCTAAGTAATCAAACATAAATGGAATTGCATTCAAAATGCCAACCATTTCAGCCACTCTGGTCGCTCTTTCTCTAAATTCCTTTAGTGGGTCATCAAACTGACTATAGTACTGAAGCGTAGGTCTCACATCATCAACATCCGACAAATGTATTGCTACAAAGAATGCAAATTAAATCTAACCATGACTGCCAATTTCTTAGTAAAAACAATAAGAAACAATTTTTATTTCTTTAACAATGAAGCTGGTGATTTGGACAAAAGAGAATGAGTGAAAATTTTGGGAGATTACTTTTAAGCAGTTCGGCAAGATCAACAAGTGCAGTATCATCAAGGGTGCCATCCCATTTTGGTAGTCGCAACACATTTTCTGGATTGAATCGAAATGATTCCGGGTCAAAATCAATGTAGATGACTTTGGATAAATCTCTATTTAGTTTCGAAAGATCCTAAAATTTTGGAATAACAAGATTACAATCAAAAATAGGAAGAGAAAATCCATAAACACAAAAAATATTAGCAAAGTATATATATAATATACTGACCTTAACATAGACGCCATTCATGTACTTACAACAATCACGATACAGCTTGTACATAATTTTCTGCTTGCTATCTAAAGCTTCAACTATTGGATTTGCGTTCAACGCTGTTTCTGAAGTATAAATCACAACTTCGAAGTTTGGATATCCGATTACGTCCAAAAGATAATCTACTGCAGGACGCTTCTTGACGCGATTTCCCATTTTATACTGGAAATTAAGTCTACAGTTTTGAAAATCATAAGAATCAAATCTAGACAGAAAAAGTATTAAGAAACTTTCTGATATATAAAATTCTCCTTCTCGTACGAATTATAATTCCTAAAACTAACGCTCCATTCTGGTGCTACCAAAATGTTTCTTAGTTCAATGACAACAGTATATTTCGGTTGCCAATAGGGAGGCTTTAATGGATCAGGAAGAAGCTTGTCTCTGGATGGTTCTATCACAAACTGCAAAAAAATTAAGTATGTTATGGGAAATGATTATGCTACTGAATATAGTTACGTGTTCACGCAGTTTTTTAACTAATAGAAAAATATTAAGTGAAAGTTAAGTATGAAGACTTACCATACGAAATAAATTATGACTTGAATGAATGTGACTACATTATTACAAAGAAGGAAAACAGAACTGGAATATAAAACAAAAACTTACATTCCTCCATGATCTACATGCTTCTTTAATACGATAATAGGGAGCTAATATACCCGTATATGCACTATCCTCATCTCTTTTCATCCACCCTACAATGTAATAAATTATTTTATTTCCAAAAGAATTAACGAAGTAAACGACTAAATCTGGTCACTGTTTACTTGTATTATGACTTTTAATTAATATTCGAATTCCCATACTGCTGGACTTATTTTACTTAATGAATTGACTACTTGCATTCTATCCTGTATAAAAAGTATGCCAGTTATAATCATCTGCTTTAATACAATCCTCAAAATGCTTCAACTATAGTTGTCACCGTAGTAGAGGCAGAAGTACAGTAGTCCAGAAAATGTGCTGCCGGCAACAAAAAACATTGCAAGTACTGTGCTTCTCTTTCTCTTCTGCGCATTCTGATCTTCTTTTGGAGCAGTTCTGTCGACCTATATTAATATAAATTACAAATGACTTGCAGCATTATCCAGATATCCAAATATAAACGATTAAACGACTAAGAAGATGAGATTTACCGGTAGCCCACATCTGTTCATTAATGTCTCCCACTTAATGACGAACACATTTGGTTTCACATTCACTTTGGGCACAGTTGAGGCTTTATTGCTACTGTTAAATAAATCCTGTAATGTGAAAATATTCGAGTTTTATCTGAGAGAAAAATAGAATCAGTAACCAACAATATGATCAGAGCATTTTTTAAGCTCTAGGTTGTAATTTGAGTTAACTTACTTCACCTATCTTACATGCCGTTTTCTCGCCACCATTTCCAACAAATTCTTCACGGTCTCCATCAATGCCTTTTACGTTACTTAGCATGCGAATTCCTACACCTATCTTAGCCTGCAACTTTCGGAAATATTTAACACAGAAAGTTTTATGCCTCACTTCCCCTTCTTTCCCAATTTCTAAACACAAAAACTTATAAATACATTTCAGTAAATAAGTACAGCTGAAAAGCCACTAGCCACTGGACATCGAAACGAGCATGATGTCAAGATACCGGAAACACTCACACATGATGATTTCGTGATAAAAGTGAGTCGTCGGACGATGCAACAGGTCTGATGTCCTGTCACCGTGCTTACACATCGATGAGACGCACGAAAGAAACTGAGTGGAGAAATGGACATCAATTTACTGACTTCTTCATTGAATCACCACTACAAATCTGCCGCTGTAAAATGCATTTCATTCTGTTAACTTATTCCTTCATTTTGACTGCATAATGTAGCATTAATATTGAGATTTATCAATAAAAAAAAATCGGCAGTTACCTCTTGTCATTTATTAATTACCATTAATTTACCCTATCATACAAGCTGATTCTAATCAGTACAAAACACATTTTATCTCCTTAGCTTGTTAAGCAGCCTATCCTACCAACAACTCGACCTCTTGTCGCAATTCAACGATCAACCTATCCAACGCTGTTGTAAATAGAAATGAGTTGTGTTGGTGGGGATTTGTGCCTGGTACGATTGGAATGTTGGTGTAATCAGTAAAGGTTAGAGTAATTCCAGGTCACGTTTATTTCAGGTGTGCTCATGCCTGGTGCACCATCACGCCTTTTCTCTTCGCTGGCACCGAGAATGGCTCCTAAAACATTTCTATTTCGTTCACGCCTTCCACGGAAAGACGTGCAGAGCCCTTTCGCTGATCTGATGCGTACAAGGGTAAGTTACAGTTTGTACGTGTTGAAATGAGATTCAGATGCGCTGAGTCTTGCCCTTCGGAGATTTAAAAATAAACGGATTTTCGTTGGTTTGTAATCCATTGGCTAAATCCACTTCCTAATCTCCGGCTTTAGAATATGCCACTTCCGCATTGACGAGTGACACTTGCCATATTATCAAATGAATTCAAAGCGTTCATGGCAGTATAAATTAGAATAACTTCTTAAAGTTGAAATTTTTTGAATATGTTTTTAAACTATTAACGACCTACTTGAAGTGACAAAATGTGTTGAAAATAGTTGTAATTTTACTGCTGAATGTTTGTCTCTCCTGATGGAAGAACTCTAGGAGGAGTTCAAAAATTCTGTTGGAATTTTTCAGCATGATCTCCTAACCGATGTTGTCATTACTGTAAAAGATTTCGAGAAGGACAATGCTTCAGATTTCTCAAAACAGTCCGGATCATTAACTAAATCAGCTACATCTAAAAAGAGCTGGCTTCTTTCGGTGTTAAAAACCAAATAATCTTAAATTATTTTCACGTTCACTCATTTTGACTCACAACTTATTATACTTTTAATGTGGAATTAGAAGTTAGAATTCGTTATTCTTAAAATGGGAAAATCCATCTGTTATATTATGGCTGGTAGTTCTTGTAAATTGCGAACATAAATATTTCGGAAAAATAGTTAATGAATTCTGTTTATCAAAGTCCAACAAATGCCCATTTTTGATCTGTGCAGTAAGACGGTAGCTTTGATTAGAGTTTTAAATTATGTTATTTAAAGACACTGGTTGTAAGAACAATAAATACGAATTTATTATATGTGCCAATTGCTCGCACAGAAAAAATTTTATAAGACTACCTTTCACACAAAACATTATTCAATACCTAAACTGAGATTTGAAAAGAATTGGATTATGAGAAATGTAGATCTTTCCAGTGACTGTTGCTGTTCAAAAGCTTCTAATCTTTTGTGTAAACTGATGCAATTATTAGACTGTAAATTTATTTCCCTATCTGAAACAACAGTGAAACTTCTTTAGTTCGGAAGGTTTTTAGTAATTTTTTTGAAGCAGAAATTAAATACAAGAGATAATGTTGCTGCAAATAAGGATCAGCGCTGAAATGAATTCCAATTAAAATAATATATTGCCAACGAACGATTTTAAAGTTTTTACTTACCAGAAGATTCCATGCGAGATATTTTCAGCAGGCCTCGAAAGTAGAAATGTTTTTAATTAAACTTTGGCACAAACTACGAAAGCGGTTTTCTAAGGTATGCAAATTTTCACAGCAGAGATGCAAATAATACGATATAGAAGATGGAAAATCTGGCATAATCATTGTTACGAACTGTGGACACAAAAGAACTGTGTGATAGAAGTAACTTTTTACGCGACCAAGGTTCGGTAGCTTTTTGACGCTGACAGTATGCATCCAAGATTCCGTATGAACAAAGGATTAATTACAACTGGAAGCATATTATAGATCGAAAAAATAGTATAATGGTATAAGACAAGTAAAGGACATTTAGAGTTCAATTAATAGATTCCAGTTCAGTTTAAATTCATAGAACGCTTAAAAAGCTAAAAAAAGAATGGCTGAGATTGACATTAACGATTTGATCGTGCGATTGCTGAGCGTTGGGCAACCGGATAAAGGTCTTACAAAAACTATTCGTGAGCCAGAAATCGTGTCACTTTGCCGTAAGTTTCTTCTTGCTCAATTAGATTGATTTGGTTCCTCAATATCATATCACTATAACTGGAATTAATTAAGGAATACGACAATGTGTCTATTTCGTAAATTTAACAGACCATGAGATTGGGAATTGAAGAGACAGTCTTAATAATTCAAGTTAGGAATGAATTGAGATACAAGTATAACATATTTCTCAACTGAAAAGAAGTTCCAATCCATGGTGCCTGGAACTGCTGTTGGCTGAGAAAAAATTTCCGGTTGAATTTTCACCAAAATTCTAGAGTTTACGGACTGGCCTGCCGATATTAGTCATCAGGTTGTTTCCGATATGAGTAGAAGTGTTTCACGTTTAGACAAAACCCGTGAAATTTTCATGGCACAGCCACCATTGATCGAGATCAATCCTCCAGTTCGTATTTGCGGTGATACCCATGGTCAGTACGGTGATGTATTGAGAATCTTCGGCCGCGGTGGCTTTCCTCCTCTTGCCAATTATTTATTCCTCGGTGATTACGTTGATCGTGGGAAGCAGAATCTCGAGACCATCATATTACTCTTCTGTTACAAGGTTTATACTATTGCTTACAGTCAGGAGTGTTTTGATTTTACGTAGTTGCTGTTGAAGGTAGCGAAGTCTTCAACAAGTGAGACAAATATCCAGTCACAGTGACTAATAAGTGAATAAATTAACTTATAGTTTAATTTCTATTAATTAAGATAAGCGTCGCTTGATCTTTTGTTTTCACATTGTTTTCTGGATGAAATGCAGAAGTCATTAAAATCGAAAAGTTTGATGCAGGTGAAATTTCCAAATAACTTCTTCTTACTGCGCGGAAACCACGAATGTGCCAATGTTAATCGAGTATATGGCTTTTATGAAGAATGTATGCGACGTTTTAATTCAGCTCAGTTATGGCAGATATTTCAGGTTGCGGAAAGTTGAATTAGCTCCATCCAGTTCTTGCTTCTTAATTCTCTCTCTCTCTCCTCTACTCCCTGAGGACAGAGCGGATTCTAGCACTCGAAAGTGTACTGAGCCGCAAGTCATTACAGGATACATTTCAATACATGCCACTGTCAGCCCTTGTCGGCGAGCGCATACTGTGCATGCACGGCGGTTTGTCGCCACAGTTGAAAAGTCTACAACAGTTGCGAGAAATCAAACGACCGACGGACGCCGCAGGACCGTCGCTAGAGATGGACTTGCTGTGGGCAGATCCGGTGGTAGGAATCAGTGGGTTTCAGATGAATATGAGAGGGGCTTCATTCGGCTTCGGGCCAGATATTCTGGCCACCATGTGCAAGGAGCTGAACATTGACATGGTGAGCAATTTACCTCTTGTAGCAATCGGATAGCCTTCTCCAATAATTGTAGAATATTTGTGCAGGTAGCTCGAGCACATCAGGTGGTTCAAGACGGGTATGAATTTTTCGGAGCTCGCAAGTGTGTCACGATTTTTTCGGCACCACATTACTGTGGACAATTTGACAATGCGGCTGCAGTAATGTCTGTGGATCAGAATCTTCTATGCTCGTTCCAAATTCTAAGACCGACGATTGGCCGAGCTGCGACGAAAATTGTACCAACTTCTCTGGGGAAGTGTTAACTATCTAGCTATAATGATGTACCAGTAAAGAATTGAATAAAAGTACGGAGTAGCAGCTGTTGCTAACTGTTTCAAGCTAGTGTTGCTATTCCCAACAAACACAGTGGCAGAATTTAATCCAGAGATTTCGAATGATTCAAATAGCTGACTTGAAATGTATCAATTCTTTTCTCTTCCACAATTTGCATAAAAGCAAACATTCCGTCGTGTAATATAATGTGACCGAAGTAACATTGATACCATTTATTACCTGCGTGGTTGGCTCGTGTGGCTGAGTTCAGCTTTGCACATGTTTTTAAACTTCATTAAAACGATGGTACTTGTACTATCAATTGCTCCGGAGGTGCTTTATCCTGGAAATTTTTACCCTAGACGTTGCCATGGTCCTGATTCTATAGGCGCTAAATTTAGCTGAATTTTAATGGACGAAGAAAATAGAAGCCATTGACTATAAGCAGTTCAGCTTCATAATAATTCATATTTGATAAGTGTCTTGAAAAATCTTTGAAGTATTTACACTGTTCAGATTATTGCTCCGACCTTTAAGTAAAAGGTTATGATAACTTCGAAATTTTTAGGAAAAGTTGTGGGAAAAAGCAGAATCAGTTATTAAAAACTGCAAGGATAACGAACACATGGCAACATTCATTAGTAGTTTTGTTGCATCAGCGGAAGTTGCCACAAATTCTGAATGGCAAATGCCTTTCAAACGTTCCAAGCGAGAAATTGCCGAATCAGAAATGAAGTAACCTAGAATGTTTATTTCAGCGCTGCGATAATATGTCTTTTATTTCATTATTTATTCATCAACAGTTTATTGACGTTTGGTTATTACATCGAATCCTTCCCCCAAGGACAATTAGTTTCAGAGCATATGCTACAATTTTAACAACTTCAGCGATAACAGTGGCAATGATAACATTCATCTGCCTAATTATCATGCTGCATATCTTTATTTACATGAGATGGGGCATAACCCGCCAACTTATCCTTCTGAATGCTAAGGTTCGTCATCTAAACTTGTTACTTTCAAAGTCTGCTAGTATGAGGTACAGTTTAGACGCATTCCCCGTTACCGTTTCATAATTAGTACTTTTCTGAAAAAATTTTTGATATTGCGTAAGGTATGTGCGCTGGAATCACGCCTTGGAACACGTCAGTTGTCAGAAGACCTCCAAAAGAAACTGTGTGAAGAAATTGGTGCCACATATACAACTATTCAAAATGAACGGCAGAAATTTGCTCAGGAAGTGGTGAATGGTGAAGTTTTTGTTAATTAGATTGCATGTTATTGCTTTCGCTATGATTTGATAACTTCTTAAATGAGCACAACAACTTCAAGGATAACTACGTTAATCAATTTACTAATCTAATCTTTCAAGTTTCCATTTATCAGTTTCAGTCACTTGTCACTTTTACAAGTTATCGAAAAACTGAGCGTCAAATTCTAATAAGATATAATTATTGTTTCAGTATAAGCCTCTCCAAAACTATAGAATCTCGTAAATGAATTAGTCGTTTCTCGAATTTCAAATGCCGATTTAAATGAAAAAAATCTGTATTTGTCAGTGACTTTTCGGATACGAGAAATTAAGGGAATCAAATAACTGTTTCTAAATAAATGAAGTAATTGGAATACGGGGACTTGCACTTAAATTTGTTAAATGTTTGAACTCTGCAGATGAAAGAAAAATGGTTGAGGAAGTAGTAAAAACAGAAAACGAAGCTCAATACGAAACAATGTGCGGAATAGGCGATGAAGTGTTCACTGCTAAAAAAGGTGGGCAGTTTGAAAAAATTGAACTTTCTTTGAGATAAGGAATGATGGAAGAAATCCCATATGTTAATAAGAAAATACATCAAACTACAATAAGCTATAGCTGTGTTGTGATATATTTTGCTTGCAGAAAAAAACATCGAACCAATCCCGAATCTAGCACCACAAAAGCAAACCGGTATTATAGTCTTCAGAGACTTTTCAAATATACTTTTCTAAATTAATTTTGAAATTTGAATCAAATTCTCAATGCGATTCCTAAAGTTTATAAAATTTGCAGAAAATCATGATTATGAGAACGTACCAAAAGGTAAGATTTCTACCAGTTATTCCTTTTATGTATGATGGTTAAAGAACGTAGATAAATCGTTGTCTTTACACTGCTTCGACATATTCTTCATTATCTTTGTCGCAAGTTTTACAATAAATAACCTCCCAAAATAAGCAGAGAAAGATGAACATTCCTACTATTTATTCTTAAAGTGAATATCATTTAGTGTTATTATGCTAGAACTGTTCGAATCGGAAGACTCATAACCTACTTAATTATTAGGAAAAGGAAAAACATGTGACTATGACATTTTCAGTAATAACAATATAAAATCTATGTGTCTATTACTCCACTAGCAATATCTTGGACGTATGCACCAACAGAAAGTTACTCTTGAATTCAAAGAAAATATCACAGTCTGTATAAGTAAAGGGAATCTTACAAACAATTTTAAAACTCTAAATATCGTATCAATTTTCCAGCAGATAAAAAGCCATCATTAAAAAGTGCGAATGTTGAGAAAACAACAGGTTTATCTTCATCTCGATATAATTTTTTGTGTCCACGTTCTCTACTAGACAAGAAAAAAATGTAAAGTTGCAATGCGAGATGATTGAAAGTTGTAGGATCAAGAGTGGCAACAACACAACAGAATGAAATTAAGGGTTAGTTCATTAGAAGTAACAAGATAAGTGCTAGAAATTTGCCAGTTGCTCTACATCACCTATTAAACTCAATTTTATTTAAAATAATTCGAAATAAAAAAGGGATGTCCCGAATTTTTCAAATTACTAATTTCTTTTAGCATAAATTTGATTATATACAATTTCCTATAGTCGCATTCTCTAATTTGAACTCAAATAAAAAAAAAAGTTTGACTCCATCAGTGCTGTCAGTACGGAATACGGTTAGATATTAACAGTATTATATCTAGATTAAATGAAAGAAGTGTTAATAGAGAAACAATGCATCAATATACTTAGCGTTATCTTAAAACTGCTTTGCTTGATATCACGGATTTGCAGCACCGGCAGTTGGTGGCATGGTAGAAGAAGGAGATCCACAGTACCAAACACTTGTCGGCATGGATAACGAGAAAATTTTCACCAAAAAAAAAGGTATTCACAAGTACAAAATGAACAAATGAAGTAAAAAAACGTTTAATTTGAATGCGTTTAATTTCATCAGATGCGCAAGTGACTGAGTGACCTGGAATAATCCGCTCATTTTCTCCATCGATTGCTCCTACTACTCATTTCATCGTGTTGTTGAGAGAATAAAAATGTAAACTTTCGCAACTCATTTGCTTTAATACGCAACTGTTGCAGCGGCAGTCGATAAACATGCAGATCCGAATTATGAAGCATTTGGCAGCACAGAAAATGCAAAACCTTCGCCGGAAAAATGTAACTAATTCGCTTTTCCTGGCAAAAAAACTTTAAAAAATAGTCTGGGTTCCTTTTTCTCTCTAATTACCGACAAGTACTTTAACTTATTAGAAGTTTGTCAATAACATAATCCCTTCAAACATTTATAATTTCTCGAAGTTTCTTTCATTTCTTAATTTTGACAAGGAGGAACTGTTGAAAATATAGACTGCTTTTTCAGACTGAGGAAAAAAAGACACTCGACATCCAGAACTGCACTTGACTGAATATTACATGTTTTTCAGAGTATTTTATTGTTAGATTCTGCGACATTTTCAAAGGGAAAAAGAAGAACAAACATAACGAATATGTACTTCACCCAGACTCACCTGCGCTTCCTCTCCTGTATTTTATTTTGACACGCTGTTGTTCTCTTTCTTTCTGCCTTATCTGTTTAAATGGATGTAGAATTTAAAATCAAAAACTGTGAAGTGGTCCATGGAACAGACAGACATACAAATAGAACCACAATCAGCACCGAGAATCAAAAGGGAGAAAAGTATGGAAGAATTGGATACCAGTAAATGAAAACTCGGAAGTGAAGAGTCCGGAGAGCGGAAAGTTGCAGTACTTTGTCCATCTCATACCACTATTTTGAGCCACATCAGTAAAAACAAACCCTTCCAATTCAAATAAGGACGGGATTGCAGTGTTGCATTGCGGCCCTCAATTACCGATGGCAATGATCGCCAGTACAGTTTCTCCTTGAGAAATGAAGCCGTTATTTATTGGGTGCGGGAGAGGTCGGGCTTTCGGCTGAGTCCTATATCTCTTCACCCTGCTCCTTTTTTTGTAACCAGCGATCTATTAGTTGAAATCTTCAGGAATTGCTCTGAAAGGTCCAGCGATCGCAGCAGTATTATTAAATTTGTTCTTATAAGCAGTTCACTTTTTCATCGCGTATTTGGCGAAACAGCTTTCCCTTTACTCTGCATAGTTACTAAGTTATTCTGCATTGTTATCCGTGGTATGCAAAGCCACATAACACTTTTTATTTGTATGGTTTTTTCCTTAAGACTATTTTTTAGACGTGCTAGTCGCAGAACAAGCAGTATGTCTGCTGGAAACTTAAGCGTAAAATCTCGAAAGCTTGATGAAGCAGTGCATGAAGGGTGGTTGATGAAGAGGGGTGAACATATCAAGAATTGGAGGCCAAGGTAAAACCATTATTAATCATCATTAAAGCTGTAAATTGACATCTGGAATTTAAAATTTGGAGCATTTTGCAGATATTTCGTACTTTTCAAGGACGGTGCGCTATTAGGGTTCAAAATGAAACCAGATCCGGACCAATCACTTCCTGAGCCATTAAATGATTTTACTGTCAAAAATGTTCAGGTAGTTATTTTTCCGTAATTTTTGTTTCTTTAGTTGCTCTGTACTTTGTGGAGAATTAATACTTTTGTCCTTTTGGCAAAATTTTCCACGCCAGAATGAAACACTTCATCATTACTTATTTTAGAGATGACATATTCCTGTCCTGCTTTTAAATTAACCATCTCTTTAATCAACTTATCAACTGCTACACTATGAATTCAGAAATAAGTTTCATTAGCTTGCAAGCTGCTGATAATGCAGAAGATGATAATGGTTAAAGAATCACAGAATTAGTGGAAAGTCTCTTTATTTATTACAGTTGATGAAAGTTGAGAGACCGAAACCAAATACTTTCCTAGTTCGTGGTCTTCAGTGGACAACCGTTATTGAACGAATGTTTAATGCCGAGACTGACGACATACGTGAAGGCTGGATTAATGCAATAAAAGTTTGTTTTCGTTTAATTTGCGTTCTGTTTTACGTATCTGATCAGGATTAACGGGGTGAGCTCATTTTCTAACTAGATTTCCATTAAGTGTTTAGGGTGTGTCGGATTCGCTTAAAGAGGCAGAATCTGTGATGGATACAGAAATGGTAGAGGAATCGAGTATTTTATCGGAAGTAAATCGTCAAACCACAGTTGCATATAATTCATTCAAAATGGCTGTGAACAGTGGAGGAAGCGACATGATGAGTATGGCTGACGCGGCAGAAGCTGCACGAAGAGATAAGATAGTGAGTTTTTTTTTTGATTTATATAATTTAGTGTGTTTTAATCATAACGACTTATTATGAAGGTACATTTCACATTTAATTGTGGTTACATTGCACTGGTAAATTTTCTGCTATATCCACAACATAAGATCCAGTAGAGAAACTGTCAGTATGCTAAATATGTGCGTTTCAAATTGGTTCTCTTAAGTACTATTTCTGTTTTACCAATAAATACTTTTTTACTCGCGACCCATCTGCTCTGCAGAGATCCATCAATAAGAAATATTTAAGTTATGATTGATTCAATCATTCCTGATATTCAGAATGTCTATTAAGATATCATTTATTACAGTCCTTAGAGGATTTTGAATTTCTAAAAGTACTGGGTAAAGGTACTTTCGGTAAAGTTATATTATGTAAAGAACAACGAACAAGGAGACTATATGCAATAAAAATACTGAAGAAAGAAGTCATTATTCAAAAGGTTTGTCATTTCTCACAGTTTTACTAATTCGCTGGATTGATTTATTCAGATTTATTCTGCTCTTGTTCTTTTAAAAAGATAAATGGATCACTGGTGTTTTGGATTTTTACAGCAAGAAAACAGACTTTTGGAAGGAAGTCTCAGGCTCCTGGAAAGTAAAAGTGACATTTTCAGGATGAAGTAGCGCATACATTAACAGAAAATCGAGTGTTGCAGAGATGCAAACATCCATTTTTAACTGTGAGTTTATTTTGACACTTTATTTTTGTTTAACAAAAATTTAATTTTAACTGGGGTGTATTTCAATGGCCATATAATATGCGCGATTTTTGTCCTTAAATATAAGAAGTTTTAAATTTCAATGATTCTGTTTTACCGCTTCCACATATTTTAAAATATTTCAATATCTTAACATTTCATCTCTTTGTGGTGTTACGCAGCAACATTTTTTTCGTTCTTTTTTTTTTTTTTTTTTCTAAAAATTTTTGATGTCGAAAAGCTGTAAAGCATAGATATCTGGTCTTAATTAGACTCTAAGGTAACGAACCAGCCATTTTAACTCTTCCATTTTTGTTTTCCTTGCCTTCACTCTTGATGATGGGCATTGCACTTTTATTGTTACTGATTGAGAAAAGCTTGTCTCTTTAGTATTTAAAGCTTATTTTAGGTTGCTTTTTGTGAGTTTTGTCTTCAAGCTCAGCGACTGATTTCATAGACTATTTGTTAAACAAACATTTCTTCATTGTGTAATGTGTTGCCTAGTTTTGTTCTTTCTTCTATCTCAAATTTCAGTTTTATTTCACTTGTTTTTAATTTTAAATCATTTATGAACTTCTGAAATTAGTTTCTTAATTTTTAAGTCACATTTTAATTCAAGTTAGTTTATATCAACTAAATGAAGGAAAGTAGATTCTTGTACTGCATCTATTCCAGTTAGTTAACTTTTCTTCTTTTGCTTTTATTGGAAGTTTTCGTTCAGTATTGCCAGAATGTTATCCACTTGCCTTGTAAAATTTATAAACTTTATTGTGTATGTTTAGTTATTTGTTTTAGCAACTGAAATACAGTTTTCAAACGCCCTTTCATTTATGTTTCGTGATGGAATTTGCGAACGGTGGCGAATTATTTTTTCACTTGCAACAGAATCGTATCTTTAGCGAAACAAGGACACAATTTTACGGTGCCGAAATTATCCTTGCCCTTGGTTACCTGCATGAACAATGCATTGTTTATAGGGATATGAAGGTTAGTGCTTCACACATCCTTTGGAATGGAATAATTCCCTTCCAAAATTTGTTCTTTACTTCAGTGCTTATGTTGAGTTCTGTTCCTAACTAATGATGCTATAAGTTACACTCGCCTTTTCCTCCCTCGCTTTTGCTTGCATTATCTTTTCTTTCCATACTGAATGTCTTCTATTTGTCTTTCAAACTTGCGTACTAGGAAATTTCATAGAAAACAGAAAAACTTCATGGAAGTTTAGCTTGAAAGTGTATATATGTACATATATAAGCTAAACTAATAAATGATTTTATGGTTTATATATTGGATGAAAAATATGGTTATTGATATTCTTTTATTTCCGCTCTAAGTTTTGTAAAGGTCGTTGGACCCTTTTATTTGCTTTCTATTTTCTGCAAATGTTCATATACGTAATGATTTAAGGTTGTCTAGTGATTTATAGGAAAATACAGTGAGTTCTTGAAAAAAAAGCTAGCAATCCGATAAAAGTGTCGCTAGCACTGAGCAGTAAATGTTACTAGAAAAAATAATCTAATTGGGAGTGCTTCTACAAAGAATTTCAAGCCATATGTTTGATGTGTGATAGTTACTTTCTTTTATCTTTCCGGACTGCTTTTTTTATGATTTCTTTTCTGCATGTGTTAATAAAAAAACAATTAGGGGACTAATTACACTGCTTTTACTTCTAATTATAAGATTATAGGAATTTCTTGAGAGATGTCAGGTTTATCTCTGAATGAAAATTTCCAAATTTTTATAAAAGTTTATATCGTTTTTCAAAAATTTTATCACTTTACCATAGCTTGTGCCTCCTATTTAGCTTTTTCTGTTCATTTTTATTGGGTCCTTTGGAAGCTGTGAAATGGGCTAATTTTGTCCACGACATATTTTGTTATGAATTGACAGGGATATATATCACATTGGCCATCGAAATTTTTTTGATATCAGAACTGTCAAGAAATCTATGTTAATATATAGTTTTCTCGTTTTTCTTTATATATTTCAATGTTTTTCGATAGCTTTAAAAAAAAAAAAAAAAAAAAAAAAAAAGTCGGTATAGAAATTTTAAAATCCAGATGTGGAAAAAAAAATGAAAGCTGCTTGTTATCTTGATAAATCTTATCAGTAAAAACATTTGTAAGAGGGAAAACAATTTTGTGTAGGAATTACGATATTCGTTTCAAACCAATGATCGGCTGTGTTTTGTAATGGAATTTGCAATTGGCGGCGACCTTTATTATCACTTAAATAAGGAGGTACAACTAAAAAGAGAAGGATTCAGCGAATCACGAACTCGTTTCTATGGTGCTGAAATCGTTTCAGCAGTTAGCTACTTACACGCGAACAACATCATTTATCGGGATTTGAAGGTTTGGCGATGTTATAGAAGAGGCTGAACTAACTACGCACTATCTTTCAAGCATTAAAGAAGCAAATTTGACTGCCTACGCTAAAGCTTATGCTTTTTACTCTTTTCAGAACGATGTTCTGCATAACTTGGACTAAAAAAACTGGCATTTTTAAAATTCAAATTCATGGATACTTTTTCTTCTTTGTTCGCATGTAATTCC
This sequence comes from Setaria digitata, assembly GCA_003640385.1. Taxonomy (NCBI): domain Eukaryota; kingdom Metazoa; phylum Nematoda; class Chromadorea; order Rhabditida; family Setariidae; genus Setaria; species Setaria digitata. The sequence continues at coordinate 123,119 of RCAB01000087.1, forward strand.
AGTTTCTGTCACTGCATGTAGATTAGACCAGTTCTAGTCTTTTAAATTTGGGGGAAGGAGTAGAGAAAATATTTGTCCGTAAGCTACATTGATGAAGCAGAAGTTACGCTGTTCTTGAGATTGATGTAGTATCTAATCCTCTTTTATGCTGCTGTGTCATGTCGTTCACAGGTCATTTCGGATATTAACTACCAAATACATATTTTTAATTTTAGCTTGAAAATTTGCTTCTGGACAAGGATGGTCACATAAAAATCGCTGATTTTGGGTTATGTAAGGAAGACATATCTTTTGGTGATCGAACAAGGACTTTCTGTGGTACACCAGAATATTTAGCACCTGAGGTATTGTTTCGCATAAATCTTAACTGAGTATGCTTATTAGTTAGTGCGCCATACTTGATGCATTTTGTTTACTACCAATGCATTCCAAATTACTTTTGTTTCAAAACGATTTTTTCTTTCCTGATTTATAGGTCCTTGAAGATAATGATTACGGGCGTGCAGTAGACTGGTGGGGTGTTGGTGTTGTAATGTACGAAATGATGTGTGGTCGGCTACCATTTTATTCAAAGGACCATGAAAAATTGTTTGAGTTGATTCTCACCGGTACCATACGTTTCCCATCGAAATTGACAGCTCCAGCTAGAGCTTTGTTAAGTGGATTACTAGTCAAGGATCCGAATCAGAGGTGCGGTTGAGTTTTCAAATAATTTTATTTTTTCCTGTAAGTGATAGTTTCTGTTCACTTCAGTAAAGGATTTACTCTTTAATCCCAGTTTATGCTCCAATAAATTAATTTAGACTTGGTGGAGGACCCGAAGACGCGCAGGAAATTATGCAGAACGAATTTTTCAATGATATTGATTGGGAAAAGTTGTATCGAAAAGAAATCACTCCTCCATTCAGGCCGAACGTGCAGTCTGATACTGATACTTGCTATTTTGATAAGGTTGGTTGTTTGTTATCAGTTCTGAATAATATATGTGGGAAAAAAAAGATATGGTCAGAATTGTGTGGAAAGATATTGTCGTTAAAATAGCTTTTCAAAATAATTGTATGAAGGATATCCTGATGCACGTTTAAGTCTTAGAGGATGTCTAAAAATTTTAGTGATTTAAAAAAAAAAAAACTCAGCATCGTTCGAAAGCGATCTTAACCAATGGTAATTGTATCTTAATGTCTTTGTATAAGTATATGACCCTGTTTTTCGTTAAGTATTGCAATTTGTAGGAATTTACTCAAGCTCCAGTGCAATTAACTCCACCATCAGTTCGTTCTGGACCCTTGGATACGGTTGATGAAATGGATGAAATGCAAAATAATTTTGTGCAATTTTCTTTTCACAACGTAATGTCATCTTCCTTGCGTGATGCAAATGACACTATGGACGCACTTGAGTAACCGCTGCAGCAATGAATTTATTTTCAGATTATATTTCTGACAGGTTTTCAAGTTTACTTGGTTCCTCACAACGTAATATTCTACCTTTGTTGATATTTTCGTTTAGCGGTCCTTTAGTATTTTTTGTTCCAAATGTATGATAATGCATAAAAATAGTTTTTTTTTTTATCTCATAAACATCTTATTTTTATACAAATTATATAGGAAAGTTCCGATATTGGTGCTATATTTTTCCATTTAGGTTTAAGTCTTAAGGTTTCCTTCATATCTACTATTCGTTCTCGTTATTTTATAGTGGTTTCCTTCATATCTACTATTCGTTCTCGTTATTTTATAGTGTTGATCCACTGCTTTACAGCCTTTTTTCTGCACTTTTCTCACTAGTTTATTTTTTATTTTTTTATTTACTTTTTTCCTTTGATTTACTTTTTACTTTCTCCTCGAAAGAATTTTTTAATTCATAATATTTTGTTTTTTAAACGTTTAGGGATATCGCCGGGTACTGATTTTCGTCAATTTTGTCTAAGTTCTTGTATATAGCTCGCAAAGGGGCATTAGATGTTGTGATATTTCTTAACATTAATTTTTCCATTTCATGAGTCGACCATGAGTGGTTACTTTTTCATATGCTCTTTTATGTGATTTTTGGCGATCTTATGAAGTTCTCTGTTTTGCGTACTTTTCGTTCACACTTGTATTCACTTTATTTTTTGAATTTGTGTGCATCTGATGCCGATTTCCTTGCCTCAACATTCGTTTGATATAAATTTATATTCCTATCTGTAAGTGATCCATCGGCATTTTCCAGTGTTGTTTCTTTTTCTTTTTTTTTTTTTTTTTTTTTAATGTTGCGTTAACTTATCGACGACACGGAATATGCCTTCTTGGAAAATTTTTCCGTTGCATTCTCTAAATAAAGTCAGTTAATTATGAATTGCACGAATGTGATCAAGCTCTATATTTTGTCTGTGGAAATGAAAGCATAACAATTTTTTTCTTTCTTGAGATTGCCGAATAGAACTTTAGTGCTGTACACTTCTGGTTAAATTGCTAGATTGGGCAAGTTTATAGTGCTTTATCAAGAAAATTCACCTCGATTCTTTTGTTACGGGTTAAGAGTATTACTGTATACTAACTGTGTGTCCTGAATCTTCACAGGGACATGACTTTGTCATTGCTTAATGTCTTTTACCAAAAAAGGAGAATTTTTGCGACGAGAATTTCCGAGGTATTTCATTTAGTGTGTCTGCTGATTCGTTGCTTCACCAAAAAGGGAGCTAGTTCTGGTATTTTAGTTTTGAATTTAAGTTGCTTAAATTTCGAAATAGAAACAACCGTTAATTGAACTCTCTACACTCGCTGTGATAATTGTAATCATTGTGTTTACTTTTCAATTAAAGTTCCTAGAGGTTGTCGGCTTCTAGCATATTTTAAATCTCGTTGCGAGATTGGGAGATAGAAATGGTATTGTTCTAGAATAATTGTACTTGTAAACGAAGCTTGGTGGGTATTTTGATCTAGATGGAATGTCATTTTCAGTAATTTTTAAGTAGGGTTTGAACCTGAGATGCTATGAAATCCTTGCGATAGTGATTGGTACAGCGAAATGAGAAGTGCTATTTAGGAAATTGCTGTTTTATACTGTGTTAAATGATGAAGTCGAGATAATGATATTCTTCTCTAAAAAGCGATGTTCTTATTTTGTCGAACAGGAAGGGTTTCATCGCATGATTTAAATATATTAACCGTTGAGATTTGGATTTGATTGTATATCCCAAAATTGCTTATTTTCAATTTATAGAAAAAGTGCAGCAAAAAGCTACTGAGACCAAAAGAAAGCATAAATACACAAAAATTATGTAGGCAGCATATGCACCTCACCTAGATCTGACCCATTTATGAGTATGACGGCTGACTAATATTGTTTTGATCGGCAGCCGCAGACTACGGAGAGATGAAGAAAACAATAATTAATTAACAGATATTAGCAGGTTTAAGACAACAATGACAGTTTATAATAGTGTACAAGAGTGATACTTGTGAACACCGCTTGTTGATGAAATTGCTTTGACCAAATACTTTTATTTGGTTTGTTGGCTTGTCCGAAAAATGATTAATTCACTGTTGCAAGTTCTCATATATTCGAACTGATGTAACTAGAACGATCAAAAGAATGTATTGTACACTTTTTCCACGATTTCGCACATACAGCGAACAGCATTTGTGGTGTCCGGAACTTTTGTTTTTTAATAAATGCAAAAGTTTCTGTAAACTTACGTTATTTAGTGATTAGTCTGTTTGCCCGTTTGTTAGCTGATTCCACTCTCACTTCATTTGATTGTGTCTGTAATCATATTTGGGTCTTCTAATTCTGCCGTAAAAGAACGTATTCTTTGATATTCACTTCTCATTGCAAAATTGAAAGAAATTTCTTTTTATATTTGGGGAGGTATTTTCCATTTCCTACAGGCCAACTTACCTTTTCATGTATGCGATCCAGTTGTCTGTTCTGATTGCTGACTTCTGTGCTCATATCAATTGCCATATTACGTAAATTACCAACCATCGTTGATACCTGCTGCACATTCTCATCCATTTCGTCTTCACGTGCATCGTTTGTTATCCTGTAAATTATACTTTTCATTTATGCAATAGAAAACTTGAAAGACTATTTTACGGCATTAATTTTATTTCTAATCCGCCCTGAGGGCCCATTCCCGAATCAGCAACCTGTTCATCCCTTGCTAAGCAGTCTATTAATCTGTAGTTCAAATAATAATTATAATAACTAATTCCGAGAAAAACAGATCTAAGAAAAAATTTTAAATTCAGCATTTATGAAAGCATTATATCGATAAGTTTACTTATCGATATAATTCTAGAAGTTTACTTGAAGTATAAACAAGTTTACTTGAAGTTCACAAGAAATTTTTAGAAAGTTCTCGACAAAAAGATTAAGGCAAGATAAAGAGCTAATAGCAACAAACAAGAAGAAATTTTTGTTAAAATAAGAGGTAGAGGGATAAAATTTGATTGCTAAGTAATACATTAATCAACAAACCGTGTGATATATCCTCCCTGAGGGCCCATCCCCGAATCACCAACCGTTATCCGAGGCTGGTCACTGATTACACCTCCATCGTCGTCCTTCTTCCACGCTTTCGCATATTCCGAGTTCTTTTCAAAATCTTCTGTCCTGCAATTTTGATTTCTGAAATTTATGAACGTATGGGTTTAATACCAATCTTCAAAGGCAAAGATTTTGACTAGTTCTTCAGATAACATTAAATCGAACTGAATGAGCAGTCTCTTTTAAACAAGCTGATATTATTTATAACCAAATGATCTTAGCTTCTGCAAAATTCGCTTTATAATTTGCAGTAATGCAACAGAGCATTTATAAGCAACTGAAATTAAATTACTATTAACTGCAATTAAATTACTATTAATGAGACAACAACGGATTGTTGCTGACCCAACAGGCGTAGTTTTGACACTTTTTTCTTTTAAGTTACTCGTAAGTTCGAATTACAGCTGCATTCTTCTTCATTATATTATTTTTTCAAAAAGAAACTTGAAACAAGGTAGTGTGCACAAGCCACAGCACTTCTCCATGCCTTTCAGGTGTTCTTCTGCTTCCCGCATATCTTGATTTATTGTGTCTAGCCCACCTTCGACACGTTCTAGCTGTTCTGCAATCATTATATAATTCAATCCTTACTAATTACTTCCCATTCTCTCTGCCAAAATGGCTTACAAAAAAGAAAGGGTAAGCAGAATAATACCTCCTTGATCATCCAACATCACAAGTGTTTTAATGCCTGCTTCTTTACTCTGAAACCATAAGGGTAATTATACGCTATTTTCAACTGAGTCCATTTTTTACCAGCGCTTAATTCGAGGATGAGAGGTCCTTTCCGTGAAGTGAAACTTCTCCAAAATGGCCTTTTTCGAAAATTCTTTTAAGCAAAGTATTAAATTTCTATTACTTTCAATTTAAAGACCTGCGAAAATAGCTGCACTTACTACTAGACAAGTATTCTCGAAAATAAACTTAAGAGATTAAATAAGAATGACAATCAGTGCTACTTTTACAAGAGACACCTAATCAAACACAATAACGTTCCTCTCACTCGATATAATAGCATACCTCTTCGCATAACTGCAACATACGCCTCGTTGCTTCCAGTGACTGAAATTTTTCCAAAATTATTTCAAATTAAAAGATTAAGTTCCAAAATATATCTTGAAATAAAGATTCTGCAGTAAAAAAATTTGCAAAATGTATGATTTTTGACGTGTAATTTGTAATAAAGTATTTAAGATCTCGTGCAAATGACTGCAACACACGCCTCGTTGCTTCCAGACTTTATACAGATCAAATACCCTGTGATGAAAAGCGTTTTCATTTCTACTAATCTCACTAAATACAATTATATCTAAAGCTCACAACCAAGTCATCTATGAATTCTCGTTGCCTATCCCTCCTGCACAGAAGCAATTATGAGAGTACAAAAAAGTAATAATTTCAAATAATACTACATATGTTGTCTTTCATATTCGCTAAATGAGTTCCCATTCGATAATCATTCCTACTAGTGTGCTATCGACGAAAAGTTTAAATTTTCAAGTCCATCGGACATGTCAGCTGGCGTCACCAAACCGTTGTACCTCACCGAATCGTTATCTTAGCAATTAACGGATGAAACCGACTTGGAGATGCTTCATTTTACGCCTTTCGGAAAGGGATTTCTCCGCCTTCCAGGGGATGTTTACTTGGTGATTTAGACAATTAACAAGTGTTTGGAAACTTATAAAATAACGAAACAATCAACGGAATGAGTTTAAGGCTGGAAAAATACGTTCTGAAGCATATTATTAGTGGAACAAATTTCACTTCAAGTCGCTCAGATTCCATCTAAAGCTTGATAGCTTAGTGATAACAAATAATGTTTTGTTTTTTCAATTTTAAAAGGATTTCTCATAGATGTGAATAGGTTGTGGCTTCCACGTTCTAGTAGTTAGGATCAGTTCGGTTGCGATACGTTCGTAAAAAACTACACGATACAAGCTACGGATATTTTTAAATTAATCTCTTCATCAACGATACTTTCTAGGTTTCCTGAAAAGTTTGATACTTATTGGAATTATTCACACTTTAATTTTATAAAGACCAGATTTGGTGAAAAGTAACTTTTAGACTTGAAGAACGAAATATCATTGAATGGGACGAATGTACACTTTTCTGTCAATCAATCTTACATTAAGCATTCGAAATTTAAATTGGTAACTATAATGCCATAGGAAATAATTCAATTCCTCTTCGAAAGAGGTGTTTGGAGTAGAAATCAAAATGTTTGTTATCCATACGGTATTCGTTAAGTTGTTTGATAATTACATCCCAGCAACTGGTATCTACTTTGAAATTTGAGTGTTATCGAAATATTTAAGACTATTCGTTAACTGCACACGTCATGACATTAGAAATAAATTGACAAAGAAATTCATTTTCTGGATTGTACTAAATTCTACGGAGGTATTACTGAAATCTAATACTGTTCGATCAAGTTTGCCAATGCTTGAAGAAGAAATTGGGCGAGATAACTTCAAGCTTTTTTCTCCTTTTGTACGTTACAAGCCTCTCGTATTATTAAGTCCACAACATATTATTTGAACAATGCAACATTCATGGGAGTTGATTGGCAATGAGATCTAAAAAGTAACTTCAAAAATTATTCGACTATAAAACAGAAAATCTAAAAAATACTTTGCAAATTTTGAAAGTTATGTCGCCCTAGAAAAAATTTCTAATTATAAGAAACAACATTTTTACCAATATTTTATCACCTTGAAATGATGAAAAATGTCTAAAATTTGTCCTCGTATAATTTGTAAAATAATTCGTTCAAATGATGAAAACAGCATCATATTTTTGACCCAAATCTAAAGCTGCAAAAAAGTTTTAATCAGACAAGTGTCAAAATTAATTTTAATTGAGGTAACAGTATTTTAAAAAATCATTTCTATGATGTTCCTCATTTTCACTGGAGAATCCATATTAGAGCAAATAGTGTTTCAAAATAGCTTCTATTTTGTTTCGTACAAAGAAACTATGACTCAATCTTCACCATGAATCAGTGATGCAAATAATAAATGTAAGAATTTTAATATCACTGAGTATTTCGTTGAACAGAAAATTCTTACTGTGAAGCAATTTGCTACGGAGAGAATGATGACAAAATGATACGTTAGAAGCCTAGCAAGGAAAAGATTTTCCCGTTAGTCCATCCAATTGGGCTAAAAATATTCACTACGATAATTACAACTTAACCTACATACCTAACAAGTTTCGGCTAATAGCGGAAATGCTGCATTCTTATTGCTGCGAACTTGAAAGTTAGAAGTAGCAAGGTTTATCTGCTTAAAGTACAAAAGTACTGATGGTGTGTTGTCTGAGTTCATGATGCTTTTGTCTTCAAAAATGAAAAGAACTGCAGTATCAAAAGCATCATTCTTCATCTTATTTATTACTCAACTATGAAAAAATGTAACGATATGTGCTGCTTCGTTGATGTTTATACTCTTAATGAAGCTTGTTAGATTTCTTTCTGTAAATTCGAAAAATATTTTCAAAACTTCATCAGCAACAGTCAGTTGCAATTCTACCTTTCAAAAAGTCTCATTTAGATCATATTTAGTAGAGGATTTCGTAAGAAATATTACATTGCTGTACCAATCTCAAATTTTGAAAAACACAGTGCTGGCTCAAACATCAAAATATTCACATTTTGAAAATGTCCCAGTATACTAATGAAACTGATTGTGAATAAAATGGATGCCTTAGAACACTTTCTCGAAAAATGAAAGAAGCAAAATATGAAATCTTCTACACAAATAAGCATCGGAATATTCCTTCTTGGAACGTAATATTCAGATATATTTAAGGAACGCAGTTTGCAAATTTCGAGAAGGAATTGAATTTCAGAAATACCCAGTCATCATTTTTAGGAATCAGCGAAATTTCAACATAGCTTCTGAGGTACGAGTGAATAAATACGCAAAAAATTTTGGACTTTTCTGGAAAGTTTTGAATACTAAAACTAAAAAATTGATCTTAAATAGTGACATCGCATGAGCGAATCATAGCTGCAGCATTTACTGACAACGGATGAACTGTGAATGATATCGTTTATAAAAGAAACAGTCTTTTCATTCACCCATACTTGCTGGATATTAAACTGAGTGCAGATTAGTATCACTAATGCTAAAGGCTTTAGAACTTTTACTGAAGAATTTGATGATTTTAAATTTACCTACAGATGATTTTTTTACATATTTCGTGCATAAACATCTCTCCAACAAAAATTTATTACCTTTTATTAAAGAAATGGCAAAGATTAAAAAACTCGGCTTCATCTTTTCATCTTTACATTACCTGTCACAATAGTTAGTTTCTGATTTATACTGCAGTCAAGTGCTTTTGTGAATCTATGAATCACACTTTCGCCTGTACCAAATTTTGAGAACGAGCTAGCTAAATTTTTTTTTAGAAAGATTTGATGTTTCAAGGTGAGACTGATTTATATTTCAAGCATTTCTCAACTTATCATTATCACCACCATGAAGACTGATAGGATGAAAGTGCTACACTTCCTGCTAATCAATGTCACTGAGATGCAGACAAAGTCATGTGAAAACAAAACCATTTCTCTTCTACAGTTCTATGCTAACCATTAATACAAGAGCTTCGTTTTCCTTAAAATCAGCTAATGGACTTTTTCTCGTGAATAATGTCTTATTCATTCAGTCTATAATACTGTTTCCTTGAACTAGTACAATGGCTTTACTATCTATTATCTGATATCTAAAATTTCTATGTGACAGAAATAACTCCCTGTGTCGTCTGCTCTCTTTTCCGATGAAAAATAAATGGAGTTGCGTATTCTACTAGAAACTCTAATTCTGAATATATACTGGTGAATTTTCCATAAAATATGCAATTTGTTTTTATGTCTTAAAGATAAGAAGAAATTCTGTTCACACGTAGGCAATTCCTTTTTTGATATGAGTGCTCTTAACACACCTTTAATTAGGTATTAAGTGTGCAAACAGCATATGATGACCTACCTGCTATAAAACTGCACATTGTGCAAACAACAATTCTGATTCTCCAAATGAGAAAGCGTGCTTAAATTAAAAAATTTGACATATTTAGATTGACAATAAATAACTGCCAGTCTAAATGAGTTTAGAAAAGTAACGTGTCACACAATAATAAAAGTAGATGGAAGATAACTGATATGAGCGGACAGTGAAAATCTGTTTGACGTAAAAATAACTTGCTTCTTACTTTTAAAGAAAAAGTAACGTGCAATTGTTCATCACGTCCTTCAGTTCAGGAAAAAAAGTGAGCAACTTCAATTTCTGAATTGAAGAAATTTCAGAACAAAACGATCATTAACCATTAAAATTATAAAAATGCTTTTTCCTTCTCCCACTGAAGGATTGCTATACATCTTCATTCTAATCTTGTTTCTTTAGAAAAAATATATGACTGCCCGTTATTCTTCAATCTTATTTGGTTTTGCTGTACAGCTTTCAGTTCTCTTGAAATTTATCAATTTTTCGAATTTAAAAAGTAAGATCTGGAGTTAGTTACAATCATCACTATGTAAAGCAGCAAAGATATTATTTGACGTAAATACGACAAGCTTTTTTGCTTTAGCATCCAAATACAGCTTCATAATTATTTGTGATGAGCTTACTTCATCCGTTGTCGCATTCATTTTCAAATTGATTTCTTCTAGCGATTCCGGAATATCGCCGTTTGCAGTCATTTTCTTGTCCTGTCACTCACACCAAGTAATCCTGAAAGTTTACTGTAACATATAATCGGATGATATCACGTGTACACTCGTGGGAGAAAAAACTTCCAAGTGTTATTTATATGGATTCTGTGGTTGCTTCACCTTTCTTTGCTGAGGAAGAATGCAAAGTTTTAAATGGATTAACCATAACACTAAGCACTGAAATAAACTTTCTGCCTAAAAACATCTCGTTTTACCAAATATAATTGGCAAATTACTGGCAGAGATACTCTAACAAATAAGAGAAATGCAAAAGCTAGTTATCATGGGAAGGTTAAATTAAATTAACCATTTATTGTTTTCCACAGTTAAGTTCTATAATTGCACTAAAACTTGACGCTTATATTGTAGAACATAGGTTAGCAGATCATCACTCAATTTACTTATAGATGAATAACTATGTAAGTCTAGATGTGGATCGTTTAAAAGATTGTTCTTTCATAATATCCAAAAATGTACTGATTTTTGCTGGAGATTAGCATGCTGTTATTGCTTACTGATGAATTTCTTTCTCAACTTCTTCAATTCCTTAAATCCTCTTCCGATTGAGTTACTCTGAAGTTACTCGTTGTGAATTTTTACTCAATTCTTGGAATTTCAATATATATATGTATATAAAATAATGCAATTTCCTGTGGAAATTGAAAAAAAGAGTACAGATATGCACTTTTTCAAATTACAGCGCGTCAAAGAATGGACATCACTGTGGGATAAGGTATAATTGAAGGCGAAGGCAGTTTAGAAAGGTTGCGTGGAAAAATAACGCACACTTTGCAGCTACTGCGAATTGTCTCATACTCTAGGTTTGCCTTTATCTTCCTCATTAATCTTAGTGTAAAACTGTCATTCAATTGAATGGAATTTTGGGAAATTGTAGTACAGAGAAAAAATAGTAGGATGGAGGACAGTAGCCTATCTGGTGGCATATAGATTTAAGAGTAAAGCAAACTTTTTTTTTGTTACTGAAACAGATTTGCGTTAGGCGGAGTCTCAGAAAAAGAAAGAAATTTGAAAAGTGGTTGAAAAGATGTAAGACTTGATGGCAAGGATGAAAATGTCGTAGAATTTCTCTTTTTCTTTCATTTATAAATCGTCCAAGTTTTAGAAAAGATTATCTCTCAAAACTTTTGAACCTGAAGAGATATGAAACTTCACGAGTTTTGAAATTAAGCAAAAACTAATGGTATGAAAAGCTCAATTCACTATACAATGGTGGTGTTGAACAAGTTTCACGGGAAAGTGTATTTTTCCATCCAGCACTATAAACGTAGAAAATCAAATTCATAGTCTTCTAGTCAGATGTTTCCAAGAGTCCATTCATTTAATCAGAAAAAATAAATTATTAAGCAAAAAAATCTAGAAATACAAAATAAGGCTCCTTTCTTTTGTCCTCTCCTGCCTTATTTGTGTTATCAGATCAATGGGTTAGATAGTATCCTCTAGTTTCTCGATCTTTATAAAGAGTAATGGCTGACGAATTAATGATGTAGCAGCAAATTAATATTTCATCAAGAATGAAATTCAAAAAAAAAATTTAATTGACCTAGCTGTGTTATCAGATCAGTTGATTAGATAGTCATCCTCTACGAAGAAGAGGTAAAGAAGGAAGAAAAACTAGTGGATTTCTTTTCTCTGAGGTGGTAAATTCATAAAAGGAAGCGAAAGCAAATTATTTAGTGCCACTGTCCTTTTCCACAATTTTAAATCACTTGGATGCTTTGGTGAGAGAATGAACGAAAGAAAAAACGCCTTCCAACAATCTTCAATAAGTTTCAATGTATTTGGGACAAGCATTTCCGAACAGTGTCTTACTTACACTTGCAGTCTTTCGAAGCATTCTCTGTGAAGTTTAGGTTTTCTCGCAAAAGTAGCAAGCTAGAAACAATAGGGAACGAATTTCCGCAAAATATTATACGAATGAACAAGCTGCGAGCTTGATTGAGCATTTCATAACCTTATCGAATTGCCATAAAGAGATCGGTTCATAGGGGAGTCATTGCAGTGATTTACTGCCATTCAAATGCAAGAACACGTCCAGTTTTAGAACTCCAGCATAGATCTTTCAAAGCAGGAACTTCATTCTTTGTCGTTACTGCAAAAGCAGTGGCAATTAAGCTGCGAGGAGATTCTCTCCGCCTTCAAGTGATGTCATTTTCAATGCAATAAATTTGAAATGAGCCAATTGCAACAGGAAGAATGATTCTGAACAAAAAGCTGCATGAAATGAATACAACAATTTATTCGACCAATAAATTTATCACATTATTATGCGATCACAGCCTATGCTTTTTGTTCTTTATTACTTCGATATATCAAGGTGTGGAAGGGAAGGTGAGAAAATCCTAGGAATGCTTTATTAGTCGGCCAGATGAGAACTCGTCACGATATTTGGCCCAGAGATCTCCCTGTTCCTAGCTCATTACTCATTACTCATTCATAATTCATTTCACTTCATTATTCAGTCTGCTTTACTTTTTTTTTTCTAAAGAAATTGTACATTTATTTAACTACTTTGCGATTTGCCTTTTCAGCATTATTGAATACGGGAAAAATGTTACTATCGTTTTTAGGAGGAAAGGTGAAATATGGTTGTCATTTACTTTTTAAAAATTTCCAAGTATTCTCTTATATCGATCTGAATATAATATTTTAACTTTTCTTCACAACGATCAGACAGGTGGGCACTTCTAAATTTAAGTCTAAAGCTTCCTTTTTAAGATGAATACCAGAATTTTTTCAATTAGTCTTGATACAGGATACTAGGGTCATATGTTATAAGGCAAAAATTTTTGAGAAAACGAGTGATACATCGTATGAGACAAAAATCATTTCCTAGCTTACAGTTCAACATAGTTCATTGTCTTCTTTAAAAACTGCTTTCATATCTGAGATGATGGCAATTTTTTCAGCCAAATGCTCCCTGCTCTCACATATTAAAAGTTTTCCTATTTGACAGTGATAATTTTTGTCTAACGTAGATAAAAAATATCGTAAAATGGTTTTTACCGCTAAACAATCACTTATTTACTTGTTTGAACTTAACAAAAGAAAGCCTTCCTGTGAAAAAAAATAACTCTTTGATAAATGCAATTCAATAACTGATAATGGAAATAGAACCCTATCTGTTCTCAGCTGAAATTCGTCTATGCTCTCAGAATGTAACGAACGAGGAAGGAACTGAAAGTAAACAAAGCAATTGATTTGGATTGGTGATAAGTTTGATTCCCGAGCAGTAACACATCAGCAGTAGAAGGATTTAGTGAAAAATATAAGCAAAATGTTGGAAAAGAGAAAATAATTGAGTGTTTTAGCTTTGACGACCAACCATTTGAACATGCAAGAATGTTTAGTGAATCGAACTGTTTCCAAATAATCTTGAGATTCTGGGTGGTTATGGAAACCTAGTGCTGAGATATTTTGAAAGTGAAGTTACAGTTTAATCAATAAAGGTAACATATCTATTATTTACTCACAAAGCACCGAACACGAAGGCTTGTATAGTCAGATGATCCGTGGAAAAAACAACGGAAATCACACTGTTCAAGGTGTAATCTGACCACGACCCTGAAGTACGAGAAATTGATGTTTGACAAAGAACGAGAAACATAATAGCATACAATAGACGAAAGTGAAGTATTAAAACGTTAAGGAGATAATTCTGGCAATTTTCTTAGCTAGAAAGCTTTCTGGCTAGCACAAGTTTAGGAAGCAGAAAATAAGGAAAGGAGGAGCAGAAGGTGAGCTGTTGGGCAAAAGAAGACGAAAAAAAAGAAATGTGCGACTTCCCCTTCAGTAAATAGTTCGCAATCGTCCTTTCCAATATATTTAACGGGCCTATCCCTGTAGCTATAGCACATATCCTGTGATGCTGTAGGTTGAATAGCACGACTGAGGAATGGAAACATAAAAGGAGAAAGCACAACATTGGAGAAGCCTATAGAGTTCAGGCTTCTCCAGTAAGCAATTACATAGAGCTGACTCTGTCTACTGCTTCATCTAACGCATACATCAAACCACTTCATGCATCGATTTTGTGCTTAAGTGGAATTCTAGGGCAATGAACAAAGTCAACTACATATTAAATGTATTCAACTTAAACATATATGTCAACCGTCCTCAGCACTCTTTCCATCTTCCTTTTCCTAGTCCTCGTTCACTTCTTCACTTCTGATCATTATTAGGTTAAAGGTTATATTTGCAACAACTAATGCTTCACACATTTCATAGCACGCTGCAACTCGACCGATGTTACAAAACAACTGTGAGAGAAACCGGAAAACCCGAACATTTTCTGAGCCAATTATTCTATGCAAGTTATCGAGATTCCAGTAAAACGCATACAGCTTCATGGCAGGTGTCCATGAAAAGTACTCCGCTGAAAATTCAAAATCATGGCTTCTATTATCACTGAACAAAAACACTAGCTATAATTTTCCAAAGTAAACAAGAAATCCCATCACGAAATGAGTGCATGCTTCATCTGGGTAGAAAACATCTGGATTATACTATATATTATGTTATTATGATTATACTATTATATTATATTATGGATTACACCTTTATGGTGAAAGGGAAGGGAATAAATACCTAAAAACGAGAACTTGAAAGCATTAAAGGCACTAAAAATACAAAGAATATCACAATAGCATTACGGAAGATCATGAGGGAGGAAGGGATTCAACCCCTGTAGCAAATTTGAAATCCTCTGGAAACAGCTCTGAAGCTCGAGGATAAAGAAGTTTATATGTCTGTTTGACCGTCACTTCAGCTGCACCCGCAATCTCACCAATTTCTAAAAATACGTACGTTAGTAGTCTCAACAATAAGATTAACTTTACATAATCTTTAAAACAACTCGACATCTCGTCTGCTTCTATTTTTATCTAATTATGTACACATATCATTACTTAACGAAAGTCAAACTGAAGTCTTGTAAAATGTCACAATTCATCTATAACCTGAAGAATATGTATGAACACTAAAGAATTTACAACGATATCCTTTTTACGAAATTTATTCTTTTCATTCATATTATCTATTTCTTAATTCTTTTACGTAAATTAAATTATAGGTCAGCCAAATAACGTCACAAATAAAAACCTTTGGCGGTTTTTTTATCGCTAGACGCTTGACTTGCCATATATATTGCTGCTGCAGCTATTGATATTGGACTACGACTAAAATCAAAAAAAAAAATAAGAAACTGCTTCGATACGGTAAGACCAGTGAAGTTAATTCAGAATAATATGGAAAATAAGCACTGTTTCAGAAACTGCTTTACCCGGCAACCAAGTCCAGTTCGACAGCTTTCTTCGCAATTCGTGTTGCTGCAGCCTGAATACTATGTGGTAATCCCAAGTTACCACAGAATCGAGACTAGAAAATTGTATATTGTCAGATAAAACAAAATACTTGCATACGATTCACAAGGGAACCGTTAATTATAATTTAATGAGAAGCGATAAACTCTCTAAAGATAGTCCTCTCCCATAGTTTATATGTTATAATATAAGATCAACCACCTTCTAAGCAATAGACCTTACTGTCATCTTGTATTAAGAAAAGAACTGCCCTTTGAACATAAAATACAAAGCAGCACGCTGAGAAAACATAAAAGCAAGAGGAATTATTCCGTAATATTACAGCGGCCTATAATTATCGGTTAAATTTAAAAATGAAAGAAGGGGAAAACTCTAACCATAAAATAACCTAACCATAAAATCTGCACTAGTAATTTGTTCCAAACTTGTCTCCAATGATTTTATAATCAGTTTGAAGCACCTTCCTATTTCTTTTTTGGAAACACGAGAAGCTGCGCAGATTTCTAGAAGAAAAAAAAGAACGACAATGAAAATTGGAAGAAACTTTAATACGATAGCAATAGAAACTAATAATTAAACGATACCTTTAAATGTACGTGGGACACCTTCCTTTCTACAAGCAATATATAAACAAGCAGCTGCTTGAGCTTCGTTATTTTTACCTCGTAATGCTTTACTATCCAAAACATCTTTGAAAATTTTGGCTGCACCGTCCTAAAATATCCATCTATCTATAACCTCTAGAAGGCACAAGATACTTGTCAGATGAGAAAGAACAGTGTATTGCAATAGATTTCAGGTACCTCAATAGATTTCGGAAGATGAATGCGTGCACTCATTTCACGAATGACACTTAAACCCTGGGACATCTGCCGATCCATATTGTTCATATTCTTGCGCTGTGCATTCGCTAAGCTGCAAATAATCACAATGAAAACAGTAAATGATATAACTGGAAATATTTAACGCAATACACTGAAAGATCTAAATCGCGATAAGCGTAGAATTTGACGACAGAGTACAACTCTAGCATTTAATGGAAACTAAATATATGAAAACTGCCTGTGGTCGCTCTCAGAACTGCCAAATCCTACAGCAATTGAGGTTGACAAATCAGCACTTCCCAAAAGTGGATTCTCTGGCGCACCGACACGTGATGGATCCGCACCAGACTTTTCATTACTGAATGACCGCCATTCCGTACCCACATCCACCAATCTTCAATATAATTTTCAAATTCATTCAAACTATAAATCTAAACATTAATCAGAAAGCATATTAGATAACTAACATACAATAAAAAATCGATACCTGTCTCCCACTACCAAACCACATTCAGGGCAAATCAAATCACCAGCTCGATGATCTTCCACCAAATGCGCACCGGGATGTATGGGACACTCCACCGACATTTTCCCACAAGTTATCTTCAAATATTCTGAAATCCCTCTCACTATAATGCATTTTCTTTAGTCTTCGAGGACTCAATCAGTAATCTGCCCTGACATCCTCTATCCTCCTTTCAGGAAGCACAATTTTACGAATTAACCATGATTTTCACATAATATATTTTTATCCAATTTTAAGCACACAGCATGACACAAAGCGTAGGCATGGATAAGTTGTTGGAATCGGGAAATGGGCCAATCTAGTTCTCCTGCTACACAGATCATTTTTTTCTATACTTCTGCACTAAAATACATATTCACGCTAATCAAATAGAGGAATTATACGAAATTCAGGTCAGATCTTCGCCAAGCAAGCTTAATCACGAACAACCAGTACTGCATTTGATGTTCCCTCACTAATGGCAACACCGACAAAATATCCCAAACGATTTCTGTGAAAATGGGGATCTCGCCCGTCTCTTCTAGCAATTGACCATGACAAGGACCGGCAATTAATAACCAAAATTAAATCAGGCATAGCCCTCACGAAGAGTAGGTGCACTTTCGCTACCATTCATATCTTAGTTTTTAAGACTTGCATTTTCTTTACAGATTAGAGGTGACACAATATCTGCAGACCCAGCATAATTCTGCAGTTGATTTTCTTTAGAAAAAAAAAAATTGCCGCATTAATTAGTGGTCCAAAAACAACAGGTACGTGATTATTAAATAGAAATATAGGCTGCCTTCGGAAAATACCTTCTGGATTTGGATTAAGCACTCCATGTAGCAATATTTAAAGTAATTGCACAATATTCAGAAACAAGAAATAAACGCCGGAAAGACAATGAAAAAAGAATTCTTTTAGGAATCTTTATGCATCAACGATTACTACAACAAAAAGTCAACAATAAAGAATGAACAAATATTAAGAACGTGGTCTTTCCTTTTTTCCTTTAAATAAAGCAATCAAGGAAGTGTTGGCTACTTTGACAATTTTGAAACGTACTCCTGGAATGTCACCCACTGCATGACCTTTGCGACCGAAACCAGCCACAAGAACTTCATCATTCTCCTGGAACAATTAATTACATCTGCAGCAACACACTTACAGCGAACTTCATTCCCCAGTAACAAAACATTCTTAGCAGTAAAGAAGCCATGAAATCTGAAAGAAGCTAGTGCTAAAGTAAGTTCAGACTAATTGTACGTTATTAAATGTAATGAAATTAAAATCCAACATCCATACAATCTACCAGAGATGTTTAAAATCATAGAATATTAAACAATGAAATGAAACAAACCTCAATAAAATTTAAGCAACCATCATTCGGGACAAATGCAGTAATTTTTTTACCATTCTTGATCAGCTGAACACGTACACATTTACGGATAGCTGAGTTGGGTTGTTTAGCTTCAACACCACTAGAAGAAGGAGATCATACATTCTCCTCGTAATTCTCATTTCAAATATCATTAAATAACGCTAAAGTTTATTATTCCAACGCTAATAGGAAAGAAGAGTCTCTATTCTTATTCTCTGGGGAGCAAACGACTTCTGCTCGACAACACCGGAAAATGTCAGATAACACTGAGTCATCAGTGGGGAGATTTCACTATACTTTCGCTTCTCTCCTACTTGAACTTCGTGGTGTAAAAGTTTTCGACACGTTTGTATGTCAAAGTGTCAACAACAAGATGGCCATGAAGTTCATGATTGAAGTAAAGTTTGAACATACGTACACCTTCTCGAGGACTATGCCTTTGGCATGTGACGCTGCACCGAACGGATTGGCTTTCCAACGTGTCCCTAAATGGGCCTTTTTGTATCCTTTATCGTTCCACCGCTGAGCTTGTCGATGTGTCTTCAATTTGCGAGCTGTACGTATGCCTTTCGGTTTTCCCATCTTATTTCAATCACTCTATTAACAGAGCCCTGAAAATTCAATGCTTCTCTACCAACCATAACAGAATCAGTACCCCCCACCCCTGCTCTACAACCGGAAATATTACATGCACTCCTCACTACGGAATGAGGGAGCAAATTTTTACACGGCCCATTAATGAAAATCGACATTTGATGCAAGCAATGAAGTGGTGATATCGGACAGTAGACCGATATGAGCATTAATTTCAGTCAAACTTTCTCATTTGAATTTCAATATTTGTTAAATAAATACATTATTCAACTGTCTCACAAATACATTTTGTTCAATTGGTCTGCTCCAGAGAGGTAGAGACGAAGAGGACGGAGTCACTAGACTTTGATGAATGATACTGTGGAAATTATTATTGACATGGGTGTTTATCGGATCACTTTGGGCCGAGATGAATCGGACCTCATCCAGGACGGCCCTCAAGAAAGCTCTGTCATTCCATTATATTAGTATTCCTTTGCATCTTCACAAATTCCTTCACGTGTTGAATGCTTCCGAAACAAGCAATCTGTTGCAGAAACGACTTAACTCATTCGTTAACCGTCTGGAGCATCCTTCTCATCCCAATTTCACTAGGAAGCGATCCGTCAACAGAACAGTCGTCAACTCGTCTGAGAGTGCCAGGATGTTTCAATAAATATCTCTTGTGTTAGTGATAAAATTTATGGTCGTAATACCATTACACACAATGCCTCCTTCAAATCTGAAATGTTGTCAGCTGTTGCAAATTCTTGTTTTATTATTCAAGCCAAAAAATATTTCAGAAATTTTGCTACAACCGGAAATCTATTAATTTCACTCGTACATATCGGAATTTGATGGTACCATAAATGAATGAAATTGAAGCATTCTTGATTAGGAAGTGCTACCAAATTAACACTTGAGGCATCTACAGATCTTTTAAGAACACATCAACGAGATGTAAGGCAAAGCAAAGAATAACATCGCTAACTTGTTTCCACGTAGTTATTCTGAATCAAAGTTTCTAGCGTATCTGAGGAGATCGGAAACTGCAACACTGAGTGAGTGCTTCTCTATACTGACCATGCGAAGCAAAGAAAATTTGATAACTTATCACTATATACGGCTATTAGTAATATTTGGTTTGAAAGTTTAAGGCAACTTAGAAACAAATCCAATCCAGTTGATATTCCTTTATTATATCTATTCGTTATGACCCAAGATTATGTTTCCAGGACAGTGTTAAGAAGGATAAAAGAATAAAGAAAGTTACTTCTGAGCAATGGATTTTTGTATTTTCCAAATTGCATTTTACTTGGGAGAAAAATAAAAACAAAAACCTTAGAAATGTTTATTAATAAACCTGGGATTAATTACATTTTCAAGAACATGTTCTCTCAATTACTATTAGCAAAACAATTAAACTTCATCATTATTTATGAGAATTTTATTTCTGTTGATTTAATAAACTGGAAAAAGGTTTTTAGCTGCGTTACGACAGGGAGAAAATCAAAAAAATAACATATCAAGATATAAGATATAAAGTTTTTTGTTCAGAAAATGAAATAAACTTTTCTTAGCTGAACTGCACATTATAAAGGGTTTTAACACAATAAAGCTCGTTGCTGAAAAGTACAGTATTTCGCTGAAGAAGAGAAAACACACACGAGTATAACAAGAAAATATTGGAACTTCTGGGAGATTTGAGGGGAAACCGAAAAAATCCTGTTCAGGTTGTAATAATTACAGTTAAGAGGCAGAGTAGGAAGGGTGTGTGGATGAAGTTCAAACAAAATAAAAATACTCACGCGAACACATTTCAAGTGTTCGTGTAGAAATTTCAATCTACAAACTCACTGTAGAAATGCTATAAGAAATGCTGACAAGTGCAAGCAGTGAATTTGAAATAGCTGCCAAATTACGGACTTCAGCCGCAACTCCTTTGGTCACTCGTTTAATAGCTGGCTGTAAGTCAGACAATTCAGGTTCGGAGTGATTGCGACGTACGAACGGATTCTGCACGGAATTGCAGTATTCTGTAGAACACACACAAATTACATACTCTAGAGGTGCAAGCGTCTGGTAAATCTGCTTCGAATGAACCACATGGCATCTAGAAATGGATCACTTTTCACATTTCGAGTCTCAGTAAGCTTTATTTAGTTCAAGACATTCTGGATTTCCAGGATTTCTCTAAGCCAACGCTGATACGAACATTGTTTTTTCGATGCCGATAAAGAAGTACTTTCAACTTTATTGCTGAAGCATTATTCAGATTTCAGAAAATCTGTAGACTTTGAAAAACACTAACCCTTCTTTTTGAAACTTTTCATCTACCCTTAATTTAGCCACTAATATCTGTTCCATACATCCACGAACGACAAAGCTTGTATCTAGAAACAAACTAGACATGTATTGAAGTTTGTTATTTAGTCCTCATCAGTTTTCAAAAACTTCGTTAATTTTTTTGAAAGGAGCAATATGAACGGTAATCGATAATTATTTTAATAAGATATAAATGGAGATAAATGCGTTCGAGGGAATATTCAGAATTAAAATGGAATTAAAAGGCAAAGCAAACATTACTAGCAGCATTGGGTGATAGCGTGACACAGAGTGAGAATTTGGAACATATCTGGGCCAGAGGTTGGTGAGAATCCGTGGCCAGGGATAGTTTAGAGCAGCTGGACAAAGATGCGTCTACTGGCCAATGGAAAATGTCCGTCTGAGCTCCAAGCTGATATCGCAAATTTGGTGCCAAGAAATGAGCATAAGAAACGCAGTAATAACAACTGTGAGCTATAATTAAGCTATTAGCGTTGATAATTTGGAAATTATATGCAGAACAAATCTAATATGAGTGAATTCAGTGAATTCCCGATTCTGAGCAATAAGCTGTAGTAACGCGAAATTTCCTAGTCTTAACAATAACTGAATGAAAGAAGCCAAACAAATAAAATGTCAGCCTTTCACTGACCATCTGCACAGCTTACTTTTCAAAATAAATTTTTTTGAACGCTTCAGCTGTGTTACTTGAGATTTCTGCAGAACTGATTTTTAAGTGTTATTTCGAAGACGGTAGCCTTGACAAGTGTTTACTCATGCTCAACCATCTCATAATAAACTGAATTCAAATAACGTATAAGTAAGGAAAAGAGGAAGAATTAATATACCGGTAATCGAATTAGAGAAGAAGCAAATCAAGATGAGCCGGAATACTGGTTGGAAAAGCATTTCAAAAGAAATAGAAGTCTGGCCAGTGGTATTACTTACTATAAAGCTTGGCTTGTTTTTAGCACTCTATTATATAGCAGCTGTTCATCACGTAACGCATTACAAAAAATAGAATAATAGTAAGTGGTAAGTGGTACTGATTATTTCCTTTTTCCTGAATAACGTATTGAAACCAATTAGGTATTTCCAGGAAGTATAGTCCTGCTAAATCCTCAGTTTAATTTCCAAATTCTCCTGCTTGAGTCTATTCCACTACTTCGTCCACAACAGCTTGGCGCTGAAATACTTAATGCCTCAAGATCCAGCTCTCGAACATTCTGTCATTTATGCTGAAATGATTACTTACCATTTCGATGCTATTCATACCTGACAGATAAAAGGAGTTAACCATATTCTAAGCCGACGAATAATCCCATTCAACGATTCAGAACATTTCAAAACAGTTCAGGACAAGAAGCCATGAATATATAAATAAAATAACACATGCGTTGGACCCATCTTTTGCTGCTTTCTAACTGTCTTCTTTATTGTCATAAGTGATCTCACATCATCACTACTACCAACCTAACTGACCGCGTCATTCTACGTGACATCTCGAGATTCAAAAGTCCTAGCAAACATTCATTACCCTTTGATTATAGAAATAAAACAGAGAAAAGGTTCAACTATTTCTTTTTTTTTTTTTTTTCTAAAACGAAAAAGATGACAGAAAATTTTTAAAAAACAGACTATTACGAGGAAATACGAACAATTTTATCAGAAGAGGACAACATTGTCATCGTGTTTACTGGTGGAAAAAAAATCATTAAAATATATTCACCTGTGCATATATTTGCAAAACAGTTCTTTTCATTGTCTTTTCATTGTTAGTTAAATTTCGCTACCGCTTCATTTTCTAGTGGCGAAAAAATATTTAAACTGGACATTCACTAGCAGAGAAAATTTAAAGGTTGCCAAATATAGTTCATAGCTGAAATAAAACCAGCTACATTATTAGCAATCAAAATTAAGCGTCTTTGAATTTAGGATTGAATCTTACCCCATTATATAAGTTTGTCTCGACAAAAGTGGTTCCTACTGATGAGTTATAAAGAGCTACTTTGAAAATGATTTGAACAAATATGCCTGTTTCACGCGTTTTGCGAAATGTTATACGTGGAGACGCCGTAAGCACCAGCCCTGGTTGTTGCTATCGTTTTGTCCTAATATTGTTTTCTAGTTTGTTGAATAAAATATATTTAAAAGGAAAAAAGGATTATTGAAATCGATCAGATGCGAACACAATTTAGTCTATTATCGATGGAGTGAGTAATTTAGCGCTTCAGTTATATAGGTAACACCAATAAACAAGTTTCAATCTAGAAACATAGAGAAAAAATGAAACAGATAATGTCCAAAAAAGGTCAAAGAAAAAATAAGTACCGTGTGGCTCTTCTTATTGTATCGATCCACAGCTCATAATAATAGTAACAGGTGTCTTGTAAGACTTACATAGAGGTAACCTTCATGTGGCCAATTATCCAATTGCTATAACTACGTAAGTTGTTTGCGCCTGACTTGCTAATTTTCAGAAGAAACTTCCCAAGGCAACCAATTATGACCAAAAAGCCAAATTTATACATCTGTCTCTATTGTACAGTGGAGTGGGACAAAAACCAAAATACTACCTTGTTCTGAAAATTCAGCAGCTTTGCTTTTGTTACAGTAGTCAAAGGGAACTAATGTGTAAAAAATGTTGCTGTATCACAACCCCCTTCGTCTCAATAATTGCGGAGCCAAAAGCTAATAGTTGGAAGTTTATAATGCACCCAAGTTAAAATAGAAACAAACATTTTGACCAGTAAAAAATGAAAAACTAGATAATTTGTGTTAAAAAATCACAAATTATTAGCACATACATGTTTAGCATATTTTTTTCAGCCGAAACAGTAATGACCCGAAGCGGTTAACACCAGCTGCTTTGGATTTACTTAACAGAAGTATTAATGAAACTATTCATCATGATTTCAAGAACAGAATTTGAGAGCAACAAAATTATATTCAGTATAATCACACTTCCACAACCGTTTTGTACATGATATAATTAACTGTCGTTCAATTGTCGAATTCAACGGCTTCCATAACTGGAGACGTTTCACGCATCTTTCATTATCACTTATGATTATTTTAAGTTCCAACTATTTTAGGCTGCAACTCATATATCTGATTATTGCAAAAAGCATGTCCTTCTAAATACGAAAATTGAAAAATAAATGAAACCCATCAGAAATTTGCATTTTTCCAACTTTTGGTATGATAAATAATTTTTAGATCCTTGCATTCGAACCTCCAGTCTAAAAGAACAACAATCATATAAAGCTAGAAAACAACATAGGATATCACATATTAACGCAATAAACAACAAATATGATAAACAACTCGAAAACTCTAAAGAGCTTACTGAAATGTGTTAAAAACATCAAGCTTGAAAAATTTGTTAAATGATAGATCAAATGAGGAAACTGAAAAAATGTGTTGATTGGGAGAATCATTAACGCTGCTAGAAAAATGCACATTAAGTTTTAATAGAAGAATCTGATAAGGCAGTCTAACTACTACTGAGTGCTTAGGTTACTTTGGTTCGCAGTTAAGAAATGTAAATGGTAATTCTGATTGGCTTTAATATATTAAAACAGGTAACTGATGACTAGCTCCAACTTTTTGAGACTTAAGAAAAATTATATAATTATTCAATTTTGAAAGCAAACCAGTGTGACATGCGATTTTTTCTCCTAAAAATATGAATGTTCTCACGAAGCAATAAAACACAGAAACTTCGAAATGAACCAACACTGCTTGATAACAGATATGTCAAAGAATTTAACAACTTTGAGCCAGATCGTTCCAACGCTTAAAATGAAAAGATAAAAATAATCATCAACCATAAAGAGAATCTGAAACTCTGAAGGATTTAATAGGACAGAAAAAAACCACGTCCTACCTGTTTTTCTTCAGTTTTTAGACGGCGGAACATTCTGATAGCATATTCCGTAAAGTCTTCGTCTTCATTATAATCTTCTCTTAATTTATTTCCCATAGCTTCCAACCACAACTTAAACCCTGTTTTTGCTTCTCCCGCTTTTCTAAACGTATTAACTAAATTAGCAAATCGCAGTTTCATTGAATCTTTGGTTAATAAAAACCAAGAAATTTAAAGAAAAAAATCCAAATGACTGTGAAACTTCATAGAACCTATAGTCATTTGTCGAACTTCAAATCAAAAATGTACACACATACCTCATTTAGTGTTAGCCTCGAGTGAATGCAATTGAAATGAAAATAAAATGGAAATAATGGCTTACTTTTTGTCAGCGAGTTTCACAGAAAGCAATGTTTGTCGGGCTTTTGATGGCTACAATACAGAGTTACAACAAATCAAATGCGGATGGAACTATTCCCAATAGCAAAAGGCCACTCCATATACAATAAAAATTCATTAGCTTTAATGATGTATATCAACTTCAAGAGATGAAAACACATTGACTTAAGCGCTGATAACTGCAAAATCTAATTTTTATCATTTTTAATAACCTCGGTTTTCATTTTCTTCCTATTGCTGCTATCAACATTTCCTTTTCTTTTAACAGTTGAGGATGCTGAAGCTAGCGAATCGAAAAAGCTGTCTTTGCTTGAATCAAATGTATTTTGAGATTTCCGCTGCAAATCAAAAATGTTGATATAATTACAGCTTATACTTTGGTATAGAAAGTTAATCTTTTAATCTTTAAAGATAGTCAAATAAGTAAAGAAAATAATCAGCAGAAATTTAAGTAAGAAGTGTTTACATGAAATCTATGAAGTGAAAAATCCGTAGGATGAGAAATGAAATGGAATTATACTTTAAAAGGGTTGGAAGGCAGCTTCTGTTCAACAGGAAATAAAAGTACTGAAGATGACTCATCGTCCAAAGTTGATTCTAATTCATGTTCGTGTTCATTTTCCTTTTGTTCTAGCTCCTTTTGCAGTGGTTTTATAAAAACTCTATCCAAACTAGACTCCTGTAGTTGATGAAAACTGAATAAATTAACAAATTTTAAAGAATTTGGAAAATGTATGATATGGTCAGCTTCGAAAATGTACCACTCACAGTTTGATTATCGTCCACTTTTCTCCATCGTTTAGGTGCCAAAAAGTCATTTTTTTTGCTATCATCAACTATAACATTCCTTTTTCGTTCATGTCCATCTCGATTCATAGTCTGTTGTGCAATATTTGTTCTTCCAGCTTCAGCGACCTATCAGTCAATGGAATATTAGAGTGAAAATTTTCATTGGGAGAAATTTTAAAAAAATAAGGAAGCAAACATTTACTTGTGTAACTTCAGTAATTTACTATATAAAAAAAAAAAAAGAAAAAAAACACAAAACTAAACATTACTTCATATAAACAGATAAATTCTACTAGCTGTTACAAAAAAAACTTTTAAATAATCATATTCCACGTATTTCTAAACAAAAGTCGAACCTTTTCTGCAAGTAAAGGATGGCGTGTTTTAGAAGCAAAATTGCACATGGACTGGACAACCTGTCCGGAATGTGTGTATGCAGCGAATTCAGCTGCACGACATTGACGATCAGCTTTACATGCAAGTGCAAATAATCGAACAACATCTTTTGCGTAAGCTGTCGAAATATCCTTTAAACTTATGGAAATGACAATAGTTTTTTTCAAAAGATTCTCGAAACTGCCTATAATTTCTCCTATATAAGTAATATATCCATAATTTTCTTAACGTTATTCAAAAACAAATGAGAAAGAAGAACCACAAGTTCGGATTGTTGTTCGACTTCATCATCATTATCCAACACGCATTTCCGAATTTCAGCTAAGAGAAGTTTCTCTTCAAGCTTCGATTTTTCCGAATCCTAGATATAAATTTTTTAGTGACCAGTCATTAAAAACCTTACGGCTAAAATTCTTTTTCGAATGTTGAATTAAGTTAAATAGAAATTTTGCCTACTTTAACACTAAAGTGATAGCTCTGAGATTCCATTATTCGCTAAATTTGCACCTGATTACATAGTGGAAGTTGCCATTTAGCAATGGTTGGAACCAAACGACTTTCAACTAAAGGATATGCCATTCCTCGGCAATATATATAACGGACTTCACATTGTGGATAATCCATAAAACTGATCAAAAATATATGATCTGATTTAGAAATGAGATTACACGAAAAGTCATAAATTGGAATCCAAATGCCATTAGAAGAAAGAATACGACAGCAGTCTGCAATCAGAATTAATTTATGAATAGCAGAAACAAATATGATTTAGTTTCGCTAGTTATAAGAAAACTGGAAAACATAAAAATGTATATGGTGATATATTTGCCGCCAAACTACGAATGAATATCCACTAATTATTTCATGAATATCATGAAATCAGAAGCTCAAAAAAAATTCAATTGCTCAGTTAGGAATGACTTAAATGTGTTTATTTTCTCTTATTTTCTCTACAGGCAGGAATTATGACAACAAGTTTGATCCCGTATAAACAAAAGATACAAGAGCAGAAACCTACATTTACTATCCATTGCGCATAATGTCCCACGATTTGTGTAACCAATCCAATCCAGTTTAGCATTACGGCTAACACTGACAGGAACTGTTTGTATCAAAGATTGACATTTGTGCAAGCCTTCAGTTTTCATTTTGTAAATATTTGCTACAAGCTAAATTAAGAAATATTTCTGATCAAAAAAAAAAAAAAAAAAAAAAACAAATGTCAGTAGTACATGAAATTCCGCAAAAATTTTGGTTTCACTGTCAATTAAAGAAATAGAAAAGTACAAAAACTTGAGAAATATACGTCAAATTGTGGTTCATCATCCTCATAGTAAGCGCCACCTTTTAATACCACAGCAGTAAACATATCGTTGAATGCACATATCGTTAACAGTGGCCCTAAATTAATGATAAAAATATGAAGTGAAGTTCACCATTTCTTTTTCACTTTACCTAGCATCTTACGCTAGTTCTTTTTGATAGTTAGTCAAAAAAAAAAAATTAACAAAATCGACCTGAATAACAGAAGATCATTTTTTGAGTTCCAGCATGCGAAAAAGTTCGAAAATATCGCTGTGATGTAGCCAAAAGGAGGAATGTTTTTCCTACAGCTATATTTTCCACAGATTCATTCTTAGGCAACGTTACGTTCCACTGTCTTGAACCATAATCCCAAGCTTTGATGCAGTGCACCTGCAGTTCACTGCAATGACACTCCCGATTAGGTTTTCTTTTTCTTTTTTTTTTTTTTTAGATTGCCTACATTTTTTCAAACAACAGTTCTCGTACCGATTAAAATTCACAGTTCTAGCCATCAACAGTATAGTGTTCTTTTAGTATAATATGCAAGATCAAGAAAAAAAAAAAGCAAAGAGGACCTCAAACTCTCTCCATCGGCCTTTGATGCCAATGCAACCATTTCATCAGTCATATCAGCAACGGAGAAATTAGCTGCATTGTCGACGATAATCTCGGGATGTATTGATGCGTCATGCCAATTTATCTGCATTGTTAACTTTCTATTCCAAAAAACAGAATCTTAAAAATAAATAGACAAAAATCCTAACGAGGTCAATCCATTCCATTAACAACTGATTACTGTAACACAGCCGAACTGATACCTACTTTCATATGATAACAACCAACTAATTAACACCGCATAATTGATTTTGCTATGTTTTCAGCATTCAAATTATATAACTTTATTGGCATAATATCAAACTTGAGACAGATTAGAGAAATTTACTGTTGGTACAACATCCCTCAATTAATGAATTCAAGCTACAGACACTACATCACAAAATGGTAGTTTGGAAAGATTTTCTTTCAAACGTTTTAAAGATACCTCAATTCTTGAGTTGACCCCATTATATGAACTAATGACAGTTCCATAGCGATTCCATTTCTGTAATACTTTTTGAGAACGATGCTGAAGCAAAAACCACGAGAAATATCTGGACGAAAATTTAAGAAAAAAATTATTACCAAATATCGTTGTTTCCAATGTTCAGGAGTAGAGCCAGTCACGAAAGCTTTTGGGACAACCACTGGTTTGTATGAAAAAGGCGATTCTTTTGTTGTAAAAAGATCCGGATCTCTAGTGCTTTCAACAGTGCCGCCATGAAAATACCCTTCCTTATCAAATCCGTAAGATTTTTTAATCGCACCCAAATCCGCAGACACTAAATTACAAAAAAGAAAGAAAATTCACGCCACCATATACAAAAGAACCAAAAAATTACAAATTGGAAAAACTAACAAGCAAAAACAACATACGTTGCGAATTTTCATCATCATCGAATTTCTCAACAGTTTTGCTTCCTCTGCTTTCTAAATCCAAATCTATCTTGTTACACTTATCCGAGATAACTCTTTTCGCACATTTGCTCAAAGAACATATATGCTCCTATAAGTAAAAGGTTTGAAAAAATTTTTCAACAGATATATAATAAATCATGTGAGTAAATGACTATATATAACAAATCATGTGAGTAAATGATTACTTTCTTCATGCTGTAGAACTGTGTAATGCAAGCTGTCACTACTTTGTAATGCAAAATGTTACATCTTATATTGTGCCAAGTACGTTGGAACTCATAAATTGATCAAACCAATTAATTAGTTAGGTGCAAAGACAACTTATATAAAAAAAAGAGGTGGAACTACACCTCAATATCTGCGAAAAACAATGTGTCTTGTAATCTGGAATGCCAAAACATAGTACAAATCACTTTCGACTGTCCATTTATCTGGTAATTACTACATGACAACAAATCTCCTGTTGCAATCTGCCAAACATAAATTGAGCCACTCATAGTGGATGAGGCTAAATATGTCCCACATGACGACACACAGCATATACTGAACATTTCCTAAAAAATTTTGATTACATTTATGATATGCGACCTAACTCAGAAGAAATTTTGAAATTTTTTAATCCTAAATGATTGAATATTCTGAAAGATATATAAATAAATAAATAAATGAACAAATAAATAGATAGATAAATAAATAAATAGACAAATAAATAAATAAATAAACAAACAAATAAATAAGTAAATAAATAAATACGAAAATAAATAAATAAGAAAATAAATAAATAAGCAAATAAATAAATAAATAAACAAGTAAATAAATAAATAATATATATCTTTCGGAATATTCTTATAGAAAGCACGCGAAGGAGTCAAAATCATGTAAATAAATTACATATGAATTCGATGCAGGAAGAAACTTGTTTGTTTCTTTAAATGAATCTTTGCTGAATTTTTTAATACAACCAAGTGCTGGAACAAAGAGATTGCTGCCAGAAGGATTCCAACACAACTGTAGTCTGCTATTGGATGGCCTATAAGGAAAATTTCCTAAATCAGTTTAAATATTGAACGAAATAAACACTTTCTACAAAAAACACCGAACCCACTTACTCAATGTCAAGAATGCGCGAGCATATCCGAACACAGATTGGTTGTGGAACTTCACCCCTTGATAATGTTAACGCGAAGACACGTAGCAATCCATCGGTAGCCGTCACAGCCAAATACTCATCTTCAGGGTCAAAAGAAACACACATAATTTGTCCATCAGCTTCAGCACGAAATATCTCTCCCGTTCCGAGATTTATAATTTTTAAAACGTGATCTCTGCAAAAAGCAGCAAAATAAACATACGCAGCAGTAGTACGAATTCGAAAAATAAGTCCGTGGTGCATTTGATTTAATCTAATTCAGTTATTCCGCTAATAACTGCTTCAAGAATTTCATACTGGAAATTAGAATTTTTCTAAAGAATTTTAATATATTGGAAAAAAAAAACATACACGGCACCAGCAGCTAAAAATTTTCCAGATTTCGATACATCTATACTGGACAAATCCAATGAAAAAGTGGTTATTGGAGCTATCATTCGCATGGAATCTTTCGCAAAGCGCGAAACTGTTGGTTTTTGTATACCTGATTGACCATCTGTACTCGTATGCCCAATGTACACGTCATTTTCCTTAAAAATTATCATTTCGAAATAATAATACCAATAATGGTGATAATAACTAATTAGTAACCGCTTTATTCTGGATTTAAAAGTAGATCCATGCAATTTAATGCAGTCATATTTCCAGTAGAAACCCTTCCAGATTTTCAAAAGATTCGATTGACTTTATAAATTATGAACTCAGCAAGTCCTAATTCCAAACCAGTGTTATCAAAGAATTTTAACGGAATATGCAAAAAAATCCTACATGCCAGGCTACTGCACAATGCGTTCTTTCCTTGATGCTTTTAGGATTGTATTCAGCCTCATCCAGTTCATCGCCCGTCCAAATCCATACGTCGCCATCTGTACCAACAGAAAGGAATGACTGCAATTTATTTAGCTGCTTCATGCAACACTTATTTTGCAAGCTAGTTTAGTCCAAATATTACATGAATGATACAATACCAAGCATGTTTTGGATCCGAGGATAACTCACGTCAATTTCTATAAAAGAGAAGGACTATGAAACCTGCTGAACTCAATAAATTCCGATCCAACAAAATTACACTGAACATTTCATTTTCATGAGCTGATTGCTACGCCTAAGTAATAAGCATAACGTGTCATAAAGTTTAAGGACCACTCAGAAGAAGTAATTATTATTATTCCATGACTCATCCAGATCAATCTCAGTTACTGTGATATATGACAGAATATTCCTGATTATTAAATTAAAATTGCTATTTATCTAATCAAACGAATTAGAGGAGGGAAGACATACCCCGGTATTATCTGCACCACTTTTATCAATGCATAACTGTATGAATCCCTTGGAATGTAATAGACGTGGCTCCGCGAATTCCCCCGAATACATCATCGGAATATTACTGGCAATTGTCGAGATTAGAACTTGATATCCAAGAATTCATTAAGCTAATCTAAATAGACTTCTCTATTAATAGTGACCTAGTTAGTTTCCCTAAACATTTCATTAACGCAATGGGAATATTTTTAGCACTATATTTATCTCGACAAAGATTTACGAAATGATATTACAATAACAACAATAGTTCGACATCAACCCTAATGGAAACAGAGGTACTTCGTAAGATAGATTTTTGTCATAGCATAGAATGGAGTGTATGAGTATGGTGACAGTGATACGTAACATTGGAATGAGGAAAGTTTTGTACGGATCATTCAACATGCACATTCTTCTTACCAGCAGGTCATCTCAACAACTAGCATGATAGAAAACAAGACAGTAAGAAAAATGTTGCGGTCATTAGGCAATTCAGTTACCCAATCGACCACAAATTGGAGGGAATGTACAAAAAGCCTTGGTCTCTTTCCACTCACTCCTCTTTGTTAAGATTGATAGCGCTATACGATGCGCACTGGAATTCGCAATTAGTTCAAATTCCAAAATTCGCCCTTCTAAATCTCCAAAATCTTCCAGAAGGTTGAAACCACAGAAAAGCTAGCCTCACTCCAACGTATTTACTCAACACAGCTCATGCTTAAGTCGCTCGTGAAACCAAGCATTTCATATCGCACTACGTCAGGGTTGCCTAAATTCTCAACACTGTTGCCCAGTGATCTAATCAGCATGCCTGGGAGATTCTGTGTGGAGTGGCCTGGGTGTTTGGGAGTGGTTGGGGTGCTTGTGCTGACATTTGATGCTAACTAGGATAGAGAATTTGCAAAGGAGTTGCTTTGAGTTAGGTCAGATGTCCTCCGTCGTTGACGAAGGTTCCCTTGTGATCGCCGTGATGGTTATTTCCTGACACTCAATCCAGAAAAATCAAACTAAGACATGGCTAACTTAGTACCCATTGATGACTGGAAGTAAACTTGCATATTGATCACATTTAAACTGTCTCCGTAGTTCACATCCCACAGTTGACAGAGAGTACAGAGTATGCTGTTCCTTACGATTTTCCTCAGTTACCAGGAAGCTTATCTTTACTATAATGGATCGTTTCAGAACTTGCGTTCAACCCGTCAATTTCATCAACAGGAAATGCCTTGTGTAAGTTAGTTTAAACTTTGTTATCAGTTCTTTGGTAACAATACTGATTAATTTTGTTCCAGAAAATTTATGGATCTTCGGAAAGCTTCCGGATGCAAAAAATTTTGATTGCTGCCAAAATTGGGAATAAGGATGTCATCGTGCACGACCAGAAACCACCGCGGGATAAATTTCCGCTTGGAGTGGTTAGTATTTGATATATCTGGAATTTATTCGTCTCATTGATAAGTTGAAATCTTCTCTCTTTCTATCATTTTTTTTTTCTTTGTCACATCCCACTTTCATTTTTAAGAATTTAATAATGATTCTCAGACTCCTGCAATGGAGGATGAAAACATTTCACTGTTCGGTGCTGACGCAATTATGCTTCATTTAGCGAGTGAAACAATGAAGGGAGCAAATGTAGGCCATTATTTTCATATTTATCGCTTTTTTTTTTTTTTTTTTCCAAGACTTTGCTTGCTGTATATATTTCCAGTTTATTTTCTTTTAGTATTCGTTTTTCTTGTTATAATTATTGGTAATATCTCGTAGCGAACTTTGGTTTCTTGCAGTGTTCCGAAGTATTACAATGGATGCAGTGGTCTGAGGGACAGCTAATACCAAATGTTTTAGGTTATGTGCTGCCGAGTGTTTCAGCTGCTTGCATTGACAGTGAGGTAATATCGCTAATAGTGATGTTAAAACACATGATTGAATAAATAAAAACATGTCTATGTATATGTATATCTTTTTTTCATTTCCTGTGCAATTGTAAGTTTTATGACCGTAAAGCTACAGTTTTAGTCAGTTGGTTCACACGAGCTAGAACTCTTACTGCAGACTAGTAAGTCGTGAAACTTTCTTCATTATGCTAGAAGGGAGTTGCTTCTGTAATCGTAAGGTAAGAGACTTTGTCGTTTACACAGGGTAACGCATAATTCAATACATTTTGAATTATTTTTTGTTTATTCATGTTTTTCATTGCTTAATCTTCCAGATGTTAGAGGCAGCAAAAAAGGAATTTTTTGCTCAGCTCAGTTGCTTGAATGAATTGCTTCTAACAAGAACTTTTCTAGTCGGCGAAAGGATGTCCCTTGCTGATATTTCTGTGGCAATGGATTTAGTTCCTGCTTATCAGGTGGTCCTATTTATTTTTTAAACTCGAGATGAAGTATTAAATGCTTTTTTTTTTCTTTGCTGCTATTAAACATTCAATAGTTTCAGTATGTTTTGGATGAGACAGCGCGCACGTCTTTGGTTAATATCACCCGTTGGTTCAAAACCATAATTAATCAACCCCATGTTAAAGATGTACTTAAAGAATTGCAGTTTGCCGTAAAAGTCTCAGAATTTAGTAGTAAGTGTAAAATATTACATCATTAAAACTATTTACATATTTAATTACTTGTAGACGGTCTTTGAGTAAACAGTTCAAGTCCATCCTTCCTGTTTTGCCGAGAAGAGCTTAATGGTATTATGAATTTTTCTGAAATACTGTGCATTGCTCAATTTCTGTTTATAAGCCCGATTGTCTACTTACTGTAAGACTTGGGAGAAAATCAAAAAAGTTGCTTTTTAGGTAAGAAGTTCAATCAGTTATCTGCAAAGTTGCACAAAGAACATGCAGGTCATAAAGGTTCATGATTTAAACTTTTCCAAGGTCTTCATATCCCAGCTTTTGAATGAATCCCAGTTTCGTTTAGTAAAACTTGGTATAAAGACATATTTCAGATGGAAAGAACAGGGACCAGCATGAAAAACAGACCAAAGAGCAGAAAGAAGGTAAATTGCGTTTCTCCAGATGACATATTGTCAGTTACTTTTCTACTGGCTGTTAGAAATTATACTAAGATTTATACTAAGTTCAGATAAGAAGACAAAAGAAACCAAGGAAACGAGTTGTGATGAACCAGATGCCGCTGATGAAGCGCTGGCTCAGGAGCCAAAATCCACAGATCCCTTCCTTGCTATTCCTAAAGGGTAGATTTTTTTTACCAAGATATGGAGTAACATTTTCTAAAATGTACACTTGACTTTATTGTCTTTTGCAACATACAGTTTTGCAAAATGTCATATTTTGCAGAAGTTTTGTTATGGATTCTTTCAAGAGAGTATATTCCAACGAAGATACGGCCACAAAAGCAATACCTTACTTTTGGGAGAACTTTGATCCAGAAAATTACTCGATTTGGTTTGCTGAATATAAATATCCCGAAGATTTGACTCTGACGTTTATGAGTTGTAACCTTATAAGTGGTAAGCAATAATTTGTTTCAAGATCAGAGGCACGAAAAATGTGAGATAGAAGAACCAGAATTAAAAAGTGAACATAAACAAATCATTCAGTCGGGAAAACTATTTTCCACAAAACTCAGAATTTTAGGAATGTTCCAAAGATTAGAAAAGCTGAAGAAGAATGCTTTTGCATCAGTTTGTTTGTTCGGAACGGATAACAATTCAACGATATCGGGAATTTGGATTTGGAGAGGACATGATTTAGCTTTTAAGCTTTCGCCAGACTGGCAGGTCTGTTAGTTTAACTTACAAGCTTAAACGGAGTTGTGGCATGTGGGAATATATTCATGGAAGCAAAAATTTTGAATGTGGGTTAGCCAGGGATTTTGAATTTGGATTAATTTCGTCGTAATGTTTTAAGGTGGATTATGAAAGTTACGATTGGAAAAAGCTCGATCCAACTGATGAAAAAACGAAGAAAATTGTCAATGAATATCTTATGTGGGAGGGTGATTTCGATGGGAAAATGTTCAATCAAGGGAAAATATTCAAATAATTTTTTTGCATTTGCATAATCTGTCGCATTGTTGTTGGCTTGTTAAAGGGTAAAATGAATTCTACTTCATTGTTACTTTTCTTATTCTTCGAAACTAAACTAGAAAAATGAGCTTGTTCTGGACAAGGTAAGATATTTTTCTCTGAAGATTCTCTCATTCAAATAGACTTGTTTTGGAAACATAAAGGGAATAATAATCTGATCAACCAGACAGCAATTCAGGTGAAATCTTAGATACGGATGACAGCTTTCTAGAAATCAGTCGCAGATTTTCCTTTGAAAGAAATTTCTACATTGGGATGGTTCTTTTAATTATGAATCTTTTTCTATTCGTTTTGTTAGTGGAGTCCTTTTGAGTGTTCGGGCGTTTATCGGAACGATAGCATAATGGACAAGCTACTGGACCTGGAACGGTAGATCTATCTTTGTTCACATAATTTGTTAGGCGAGAAACGGTACTGTGAGGGTGAGGATTACGATAAAAATTTCCCTACGTATGTACTCTCGGGAACTAATTTTCTTGTCATATACATTTATAAGGTATGGAAGGGTAGATCTTGTTATGATAACCTCATATTACCACGCGCAGTGTGTGTATGAAATCTGCTTTGGGAACCATGGAATACAAATCTGTTTCCTATGGGTGTCGATAATTATCTGAATCTAGTCTGCTTCAAAAAGCTTTCTGAGATATGTGGACAATATTTCCCTTTCTTTTTTCTTTTTTTTTTTTTTTTATTAAAATAGCACCATGTTATAGTAGTGAGGCGAAAGTACATGGTTTATATTGTCCGTCAAAATTCTTCGAATTCAGGTTCTTGTAGACGGGTATCTGTAACAGAGTTACTGGAAATAAGGAAAAAAGTTCTCAGCAATCATGTTATTTCTGTACATTTAAGTTTAGAGGACGTAGCAGGAACGAACTCAGTTTCCTAACTGGTTGTCACATTTCCCAGCTAAGTGCTTCCGAAGTTAGGGGGAATTTGGGGAATTTGGAGTTGACTGTAATTCTAAGCAGTTGCAGAAAGACATTCTCTGGGTTTGGGTAAACAATTAAACTTTCTAGTGGTTATAAATGTGAGCTGCTATGGTTGGAGACACAGCTGAGTAAATAATAGGAATTTCCTCATTGAAAGATTGAGGTGAGGATGAATTTGCCGGGCCAAGATTTTGTCAGGTTTTTCAAACAACTAAGATGTGATAGGAAAAGTGCTTTCACATTGCCGCAACTTTCACCAGAAGGCATGACAAAAACATGAGACATCGATTCAACTACCAGCTTTTTACTAAAGAAATAGCGATATATACTTTGGGAGCTGGAGTTACCGTGGCTGTTCCCACCTGCTTCTCTTTCATAAATTCTCGTTAACAGGTTTAAACTGTACTCAGTCCGACAATCGGCCCTCAAAGAGAACGGTTTCACTGTTTTTCGTCACTGCCTTTTCGTCCCGAGAGGAGGTAGCAAAGGCATCCTCATGTTTACCTACCTATAACTCGCCGTTTCAAATATAAGTAATCACCTAAATGTGAAACTTCGTTCATTGTTGCTTTTGAATCATTAATTGCTGGCTGCATCAGAGGTCCGCCAAGCTCTTTGGAACATTAATAATCGTATTCAGTTTTATACTTTCAGTTCTCACCTAGATATTTAGAAATACCTGAGTGGTTCGTATTTTTAAGTATGAATCAAATCAGAATTGCCCTTATAGGTACTACTAGCAATGTCGTATCCAAATGTTGTTGTGAACGGTGACGAACTAAGTGATGAAGAAATTTTGCAATTGAGTTCAGCGAATTTCTCATTGCGAGTAGCACTGATATTCCTAATCGTTACTGTCCTCATTTTTGGTATTATGCAATTAATTAAATTAATTATCCAAATTCGAATAATTCGCAATACAGCTGACAAAGTATGTTATTTTTAAAGCATTTTTTGACTTTTCAAACTTCTAGAGCGTGCAAATTGACTTAAACTTTCTTGATGGAAATGCTGAATAAATATTCTGGTTTTTAAAATAATCCTTTAAAAGTTGTTTTGTGACAGATAATAAATAGCAAACTTTGGAAGAGAATAATGAATTTTGGAAAATATTCATACCCTGATCTCTCCCTGAAGCGTTATTTGTTAACATTCAGGCAAACCTTCTTTTCGATAAGCAAGCACCTAAAATCATGATATATCAGAAGGAAAGGAAATCTTCAAAAAAATCTGACAGGTTCCAGTATTCATTCTTGATGGATCACCTCTATTCCTCTGTTCCAGTTTGCTGAAGCCTTAAACACTTCGTCGGATATTTGTTTATCCATTTAAGTTTTGAAAACACAAATACCAGTTAAAGATTACCGAAATTAGCTGTAGCATTAAGATTAAAAGCTCGAACTAGCTAGCCTTTCCTACAGAAAGAGAAAATCGAAGCATTCGCGACCAAGTAAGGAAATGAAAATTCAGTTGTCGCTGACGAATGAGCATGGAAAGTGTACCTTTTCTGACAGCGAGATATTTTTAAAAAAAAAGGGAAAAAATAATGGATCTCTGGTAACTCCTCATAATTAAAATGTTCAGACACTTTATAAGAAGTTTTGTAGAAAATTCTCAAGAAGGAAGTCCGTGGGAAATATACTGAGAATTTCGCTGTTCTGGAACTGAAGAGGGAAATACTGAAATTAAACATAAGTATTGCTCCTTTACGGTCTACAAATACGTATTTAGTTCACTGCATTTTCAGCGTAAAAAAGAAGCTCAAAGTATGACAGAAACAAATACTCTCCCTTACGATAAGGTTCAGAATTTTTCAGAAGAAATTTCTGTGCCAGAAATTAGAGATTCGTTAGCTTCATCCGACAAGAATTCTTCAGTTTCTGTCAAAGGTGTGTTGTTTTCATTATGTGCAAAATGACATTATGTGAGATGAAATATCACGTGAAGGAAGTCTGGAGTATTTTTGAACTATTTGAAATTCACTACCAAAAAATTCAATTACACCAATTTCGTCGTTGTAGACCTGCAACATCAATCAGCACCTGCAACAGAACTGGTCAAACAGAAGAAGCCTACACTTTCTGCAATAAAAACTCAAGATTCGTTAATGATCATCAACAATCAAGTGTCATTGCAACCAGTCAGTAATGTCCAACAGCGAAATTTGGATGCGGGGTCCAAAGAGCAGAAGGCCACATTCTCGATGGCCAAGCCTCAAGATTCGTTAATGGTCATCGACAATCGAATGCCATTACAACCTGCCAACAGTGCTGAAAAACAAAGCATGGAAATGGCATTATCTAAATCGGAAGAATCAAACAGTGTTAAAGGGAAAGGATCCGGGAATGTCAAACTATGATAATCACAAAAGGTTTTAATTATTGCAATTTCCTTTTTATAAAGCCAGAAATTCCAAGATGTAAATTTTTTGTGACTAAAGAAGAATCATTTTGGATGATACCGACGTAATTTTTTGAAATGATTGTCATTATCACTTATACATTATCATCGTTTCCTCACCGGTGTTTTTAATCTGCTCACTTGCTGCGATAATATTTCGTTTGGCATAAACTATAAAATACTACTTATTTTCTGTTCTTTCATAGCTATTTTAATGAAACAAAATTAAATTCGTTTGCAAAGAAATAAATTAAAATTTCGAATATAGTGCCTCTTAGTTTACTACTGAAAGAAATGAAATGATATTTAATTAATTGATGCGTTGTATATAAATTAAGACTTGGTTTCATTCAGCTGATAAATTAGGGATGAAACGAGCTTAACGCTGAAAGCAGAAATGACGAGCGAGTGAGACGATGAAGATATGGCATCACAAAATATGGCCATAGTAGGCCATTACTTGCTGTCATCACATTTCAATCATTCATTCTGTGTATAGTTTCGGACACTTAGATCTTTTAGGAATATGAAGAACGCTGATTGGAATGGTCAATCTTCGTGTCTTCATTCAAAAATAATGATTTAGGCATGAAATTTACTTCTGTCATCTGTTCTTGCGGAATCTCAAGACAGGTTTAACTTAACAGCGTTAAATAAGCAATCGAAATGTAAGGAATACGTTACCTACTCAAAGCTTTTGTAATAATTCAAAAATTCTCGTTGACTTGAAAAATTCTTTCGCAATGTCGAACAGGAACATATGCAAAACTATCAAATTAGTAAAACAAAAAAAAAAACAATAAATTGCAGTTTTCAATACTAAAATCGACTTGTGGACAAGTGAATAAACAAGTAAAATAAATAAATATTAGTTTAATGGGTTGTTCTTATAAGTCTTCCCACACCACTGCAAAAGCTTTTGAAACCTTTATGTTATCATGGTTTCGAAATTACAGGAACACCGAAATTTATATGAATTTAAAAAGAATGTAATAATAACAGAAAAATGAACCTTTGCATATATATATATATATATATATATATATATATATATATATATATATACAAAACTTATGGACACAATGGGAATAAAAATGCATCAATTGAGCATCTGAAATAAAACATACACCTGACTGGTAGTGTCACCGATATCTCACTTAAAAACAATAGTTCATCTTCATCAAGTACTTTCAAATAAATGAAAAATCTGAAGCTGACAGTGATGTGAAATGAATGCCGTTCAGACATGCTGATTTTTGAAAGCGACTTCTCTACGATTTTAGAGGAGAAATATCACGAAATATTTTTTGAAGAAGTTAGATTTAAAGGAATGAGAATCAGAATCAAAATAAACGAATATTTAACGATGTCAACTTTAACAGCCTTAAACCCGGCTAACTCGTGCTGGCCTAATGTACACTGATGGAATATCATTGTCATCAGGTGATGGAGTTCTGGGAGAGGAGTGAAGACTTGCTGATGATGACGAAACGGGCGAATAACTTGGTGGTTCAGGTGCTCTCTGTTTTGATCGACTTATCTGTGGTTTCCTGGATTTTGGCTTTCTTGCAGACACTTCTAAATTTCGTTGTGATGCAGAAACAAAAGATATGAAGAAGTAACATTATAAATTCGTAAAATAAAACTGATATTATTACACACAAAATATTTGAGTAAGTACTGTACCGAAGCAATCGCTTGATATGAAAGCGTTGTTGTCAAATCTTTCATCGCCATCTTAAAAAAATATTCGAATAGTGAAAGTAATTCATGAACAGTTAACAATCATGTAATGAATCAATCCAGTGAATAATTTAAGCTGTTTGGCAGTGATGTGAACTATAATGAAAAAAAGAACTAACCCTGTATAAACAAATCGATATCACTCGTAACACTGTTTACTGATTTTGATCTTCGGGTACTGGCTTCCAAATCGCATATATTGAGCTGCAATTTAATATTTTAGTGATAAAAAAATAATCTTAGGTATCTAGGATTAATTAAACACATGTTTTTAAACCGAATGCTAAAAAGATGTAGTTTAGCTAAAGTATAGTGAACTTTGAATTTTCTTATTAAAAAAGTCGA
Organism: Setaria digitata; assembly: GCA_003640385.1. Lineage (NCBI taxonomy): Eukaryota > Metazoa > Nematoda > Chromadorea > Rhabditida > Setariidae > Setaria > Setaria digitata. The sequence continues at coordinate 164,518 of RCAB01000087.1, forward strand.
CTTGAAATTATAAACTTGGAACTAACAGACGATCTGGGACGCTCTTTGCGAAGTGAGCGTAAAATGGATGGCCGGCCTTGTTTCTTTGTTGATGGATTATCTAAAGACGAACAGAAATGAATACAGGAGTGCATACAGTAGGAAATAAATTGAGCAATTAAGAAGAATACATGAAATGTTATTAGCAATTAAAAAGACATTTTTAAGAAGCGTGCTAATTAGTATTTGAAACTAAACTAACCACTTTTATCAAACCTCACGCTGCCACTTCGTCCACTTTCGCCGCGACTTATATTAGAATTAAAGGAAAGTTCGAAATTCGAATCAGCTCTCACTGATGGAAAACTGGGTGGATATGGTGCATCCTCCTATGTTACAGTACTTTGTTTAAAAAGAAGGATCAAAACAGAATATTGAAATTTATCTTTTTCTTTGGAAATATTTAAGTGATTTGCCGTAAAGCTCAATGCAGCACTATAAGGAGAAGTAGTTAATGAGAAGTTAACAAAAACGAAACCTGATACAATGGACAACCACGCAGAGCTTCTAATTCTGGCAAAAGATCAGCAAATCTCGGACGTTCCTCCGGCTCGTAAATCCAAGCACGCTCCACAATAGCGAAACTACAAAATGATTAAACTCAATAAATAAAATGATAAAACAAAGCCTTGAAGACTAAACGTGAATAAGATTACATTTCAACAGGGCAGAATTGTGGCTTCTCTGGCTTTCCACCATTTTTGACAAATGACATCACCTGTAAACGAGTACTGTTTTGGTAAAAACTATTTCTTAGAACGCAGATTTATTCAGAACTTTTGTACGATTTTTATTAGTTTCTAGAATTTTTATAAATAAGATAACTTCAAGATGCTCTGAGTATTCTAAATGCTTCAGTCACAGACATCAACATAATTTTGTATTGCTTTAGGTGGCACAAACAGTTTAAGCGAAGGATTCAATAAAATTACCTGTACATTATTTTTGCTTGAAAAAGGCTGTTGACCGAGAGTTAAAATTTCCCAGAGTAAAATACCGAACGACCATACGTCGCTTTTTGATGTGAAAATTCCATCGTTGATCGATTCGGGTGAAAGCCATCGCAATGGAAGAAAATCGTCACCATGCACACGATAATAATCGTTGGTATATATATCGCGAGCATGACCAAAATCAGCTAAAATTTAAAATGTTTGAAGGGCAAGTCAGAAGTTTATGTCTGATAAATTCTTATTAATGTTTATTACTTTTGTGCATATTTCAAGAATTTGCCCATCCTAAATCTATTTTTGCCGCTACATTTCACTACCATATAGCAAGCAATGCTTCAGGAAAATACCGTATGAATACTTCATTAAAAATTAGAAATTGATTTTACCTATTTTTGTAATACGTGTATTAGAATTTCTTGATGAAATGAGACAATTTCTCGCTGCTAGATCACGATGCACATGCTTCTTAACTTCCAAATATGCAGCACCACGTCCTACATCTACCATTACTCCTATTAGTTCGTATAACGAAAGTTGTGACGGAAGACAATCAGATGGACGACTAAACAATCATCAGTGTAATAAAAAGCGATTTGAAAATAGCCAAATTGACATCAATATACTCGAATCACGAAAAATTATTTGCCTTCGAAATAGAACAACCTTTTGATCAAATAAACAGAAAACCTGGATCGAAGAAAACCGAGAAGATCGCCACCTTCCATGAGTTCAATAATCAGGAAATATGGTTCGGTCTCGAGTGATACACCCAATAATTTCACGATATTGGGGTGATCAAAAGTGCTTAAAAAATGATAAAGTTTAGTTTGGAAAAATACAAATGCACTTCTAGTCCATCATACATCGCAGAAAACTTCAAAACTTGCTTCATCAAAATTGCTTCCTGGAAGAATTTCATTCGGTTTGATTCGGAGAATCCACTTTTTAGAGTCTAAAAATTTTCGATTTTATAATCATAAACTACAGTAATTAATTGCTCCACTTCCTCGAACTACGAATGGTTAATTTTATTTCTCATTTACTGATCTGAGTAAATAAAATTGCGACAGAAACTGAAATTCTGAACCAACTTTAACAGCAACTCGGATTGCTTTTGTAGGTGATTGAGGCAGTCCACGAGCAACTCCTTCATAAACCTCCCCAAAACTTCCTTTCCCAATTATACGCAAAAGACTGATGTTGTTTTTTGGCACCCGAGAAATAGCTAAAGTAAAATTCAATTAATTGAAGAGCATTGGGAAATACTATACAAAAGATTCTGTTATAACCATTCAGCCGTAAAATCATTACTCACTTTTTAGATCATTGATAACTTGCGGAGGCACGACACTCCTCTTAACTGAATTTTTATAACCGTGCAAGCTTATATCTTGAAGACGAATCATATTACGTTTCCTGTCGTTCCGTTGATAATATACTGAAAGAAATCGAGCATATATTACAGGCTATAAAGATTATTAATAGTTTTATTATATTACTGTTATTGTTTTTTTTATAATAATAATATTAATAATATTATATTATATATTAATATTATTTATTATATTATATTAATACTATTTTAATACTAATAGTTCATTTTTTCAATTTACAAAGAGGGTTGCTACAATTGTGATTTGTTTTATCATAATTAATATTAAATTGGGAAATTCTCTAGTTTAATCAGAAATGAAATTTCAATTCTAGAAAACAGCACTTACTAAACAATATGGCAATGACAGTGATTAGTAAAAGAATTGCAATCAGAAGTGCAATCATTATAACCCATAGCGAATGAGTATGCGATCCACCTAAACCATTTGAAAGTACATTGCACAGAAATTTTTGTCCTCTTATGACAAATGAATCGAATTAAAAGTGATAATGAAAATCATTTAGATTACACAGATTTCTCTTAAGCAGTAAATTCTATTTATTGAAGTTCGAAAAAAAAAATCACCACTGTGATGCTTTGAATATGCGTATGCACCGAAACCTTCCGAATTAGCTGCCCTAATACGAAATTCGGCATATTCAGCTAGGAAATTTATTCTCAGTGGCTTCCACCACAAACAGTCTCCCTCTAGTCCTCGTTCTGCTATTTCCCATTCAGCTTCATCATTTGGTCTGTAAAAAAAGTAAGGTTTAAAACAAATTTGGACGCAAAATGCAAGATTTTCCGACCTGAACTCTAGGGCATATGAAGTAATTGGCGAGCCACCATCATTAAGTGGCTTCTCCCAACGAACAATCCATTCATCGTATTCTTGAACAAGATGTATGCTTGCAGGTGCTGACGGAGTACCTGCTGGAACATTCAGAATTTTGAAGTGAAAAATTCAATTTTTCCTGGAATTTAAATTTAATCAACGTCCGCTACTTTTTTTTTTTTGGCATTTCCGTAGATTATACAGTAGAAACCATTACGCTTTGTTCGAAACTGCTGTGAAACTTGGAAAAAGGTTTCGTTGTAAGAATAATCGTGATTCGCGTAACGATAGTTGTCAGCATATTCAGCTGCAAAACGATAGTCGTAAGTGGTGGCTGGATGCAATGAGTAAACGACTACAGCTACCGATTTTGCGGAACCCTCAAAGGATGCATTATACGGTGACTTCCAAATGGCGTTCGTTCCAACCTTAAAACTTCAAAACAGTTCATAAAACAAGATCATTTAAGAAATATTAATTTTATGACAATTTTTGATTTTCTGAAGATTACTTCTTGGCAGTTTTCCTTTCCCCTTAACAAATGCAGGTCCCACAGTGGAAAAATATCAACTTTATTCAACAATATCATGAAAAAACTGCAAGGCATTTTATGACAAGGAAAATATAATTCTGGTTCTCTTCAATAAAATTCTGAAGAATAGCGAGAGGCAAAAATAGATGAAATAACATACAACTCGGTACTGAATGGATATACGTTTTGGATGTGATTCAGGATCTAGTGAATTCCATCGAAGTACAACAGTAGTACCAGTAATGTTATCAAGACGCAGTGTTCCAGCTATATCTTTCGTACGAACCGACGCTTCAGAAGAACTTCCTTCTGCATCATCCACAAATTGCATGCTTAGATGACTTTCATGAATCGCACGCACCTGAATGCATGATCGAATCAACCTCCTCAGAATTTATGAAAAAAGTATAACGTAACGTGTGTTTCCTTTTATTTTACATTCAAATTGACTAAAGTCAATGTTAATTTTTCAAAACAGAAAACGTCGAACAAAGCTATAAGTGAAGTTTAAAATTAGCTACAAAGTGGGTTCGAATTTCACATAAGCTTCAGAAAGCGAACAGCACAGGCGAGTATTATTTTTATCAACAACGCAGCTTAAGTATGATTTCCATAGAAATTACCCAAAACTTGTATTCTGTAGAAGGTCGAAGATTAGAAATCTTAGCAGAGCATGGATCACTCAAACAAGAAACAACGTCTGTTGCTGTCGTAGCGTAATAAGCTCCTTCGAACTGTTGCGCACCGATTGCCGATGGTGAAGCCTGCGTTGCACTAAGCTGACTTACCTGCAGTATAACCAACGAATCCTTTCAAGAAAGTGACTATTAGAACCCATAATGATGCCAGTATGTCTGATCTTTAAATTAGAAAGGATGAATTCATAATTGCATCAGCAGTCACTTCCAATTTCATCACTTATGTAAGATAGGGATGCGCTCGCAAGCAAAACAATTTAGCTAAGTTTTTCTCAAACATTCCTTTTGAATACGAAGCATTACTTTTAAATTCATTAGGATAAAGGAGAAGAAGAAAATCACATACCATGTACTTAATTTCAGGAATTGGAGCATTCAGCTTCGCAGGTAGTTTCCAGTAAAGCAGCACAACATCCGGAGTTAAAGCGAAAACGGTTGGATCTTGTGGCGCTGATGGAAAGCCGTAACCGGTACGAAGCATTTGTGTGGCACTAGCTTCTGATACTGGCGTATATCGATTAAACCATGAAACTGATATATCATAACTGAAATACATTATTGCTCTGAAAGAATTATCTCCATAACCGCTCCTTATTATCAACCTAAAATTAAATCAAATTTCCGCCTTTTCTCCTTCACTGTTTTCATCCCTGAACAGGGTTCAGGTAAGACTCATCACAAATTTCGATGTCCAATACGGTATTTTCCTAATCTATGCTTTGATTTTTAATATCTTACTCGGCTTCTTTATCTAGAACGCCATTCTCGACATGAAGAACGTTACTAATACTATGAATGTTGCGGATTTTATCAGATCCTCTTTTCTGGAAATGGATTTCATACTGCGTCGGTGGCATCGAAATACCCTATACAAATTAATGCGTAATTAATCTTTATCAGTGAATGGAAGTAAACTGATATGACGCAAAAATAAAACAGTACTAATATAATAATAAAATAATAGTGACATAAATTGCAAGAAATGCATACAGGACAAACATTGGACAACTCCGGTTCACTGATTGTAATTAATGCGCCACTTCGTTCTTCGTTTCGTACAGAAAATTTAATTTCAGACGCAGGCGGCAAAACAAAACACGACCGCTCTGAAATGTATTTCTGCATCTTTTAATGCCATAACTATATAGTTAATTTGAACTTGATACCAGCAACCATCATACGATTATAAGAAAATATATAAGTTGAAGAAGGCGGTTTGAGAAGAGATAAACTTGAAATTCAAGCGTCTTTTATTTTATTCAAGAAATTTTTGAATGCCAGCACTTGGTCTAATCCGATTGTGATTCCTAACATATAAATTAAGCTTGGAAGCGGGAATCAGAGTTACAGAATTAAGCTTGAAGCGGAAATTAGAGTTACAGACCTGGAAATGGCTGGGTGGACTGTGTGACAACAAGGATTTGTTTAAGAGGGGAGCCACTGATAGCGATTGGTGTTGCTGTGGCGGAACCCAGTTCATAGGCGATCAACATTGACGAGGTGACGAAAATGTACAATTTATCGGCGATTGCGAAAGACAGTATTGATTTGAGTCCTTTTTCTGAAAATTCTAATTGTTTAATGGCGTCATAAATTGAAAATTCATCTTCTAATAATGCCGGCTTCAGCCTAAATTTTGAAGACTTAAGAACAAAGGCTATACCTCCAAATTCTTCCCAAGTAAACTTTATTTCCTCGCATTTTGAAGAGGCCAAGTCGACGCGCATCATACCATTCCAAGTGAGCACATAAATCGCTGGTAACGACACGAGATTCCAAGCGAAATCAGCCATCATCCATGACACCGTCTCTGATTTCAGGCATTCTAATCTAATAAGTAACACTTCAAATCTCATACAACTCATTTGTCACAGTTTACTAAATATTAGGTAGGTGAGCTTACACATCCACAGGAAAATATCTATACCTGAGAGCCATATTTTCTTCGATACCTGTGTTGAGATCTAATGCGAAAAGCGAACCATTTTTTGTCAATAAAAAACCTGTGCTGAAATTTGATGGACAGATATTTATAGAACCAGGAATATCACTGAAAACAGTGTGCTAAAAAGATATCACTAAGAGAAAAATCGAGAGATGAAGCAAACTTGGAAAACGGATCGAAAAGTAATTGTTTTGCATCACCGGCACCTGATGAAAGATTCATTATAGGACGTGAAGCAATCACTGAGAGACTCTGAAATCGCTAACTTGATAATAATACATTTATGATTCATCAACATTATCCCCAGTGGTTAATTAATAAATGACTATTCAGAGATGTCTGCTGATTTGCCACTGTTGGTTATATGCAAGATTATGAATAAATTAATGGATACTTGAATAGCATCAAGAGGTAGCTGCATCACACGTGCTGCTGAAACCAGTAACAAACGATTTGCAACCCAATCTGATGTCACTGCATCCACTTTACCAATTTCGCCACCTATTGAAACCTGAAATTTCATATACATTCATTTCCTAAAACTTTGAATGCTTTCTGAATGAAAATGATACTTACTTTATGCAGGATGTTTTCTACATTGTTAGGATCAAGATGTAGTAGGAAGGGTTGTGTAGAATCGAAGTCTTTTCTTATTGAATACAAATCGTTTCCAATATACGCTATTGATTGTTCTATGATCTAAAAAATTAATATGTGCAGTTTAATTCCCAATTATGCAATAACGTAGTTGAAAATCTTACTGCTGTTGATGGAGTTTGACGTTTTGCACGAGTTGATATCTGAGGTGAAGAAGACAACCAGTTCGATAAAGAGATTATGTTGTTATTGGAATCGATTGCAAACAAACGTACGAGTGGTCGCAACTCTAAAATTGTGTGCTTGCTACATGACCGATCAAACTGCCCAAGAAACTCTTGAATATGAAGCAGTAGTGAAAAACTCGGAAATAATTTGCCTCAAATTCTTTCTGGCTAATAAAAAAAGTCGTGTTCAAGAATGGAAATAAGTTTTCATCTTTTTTTCTGAAGAAAACTGATGCCATAATTATCCAGAATTTGCGAACTTTTTATAATTGCACTAACCACTGCTATCGATGGTAACAGCTTCCGAAAATGTTTCAAGTTTTGGTTCATTGTGAGCAGCCACAGCACAACTGACACTCCCCGATTTGACACTGAAAGAATAAAAAAGTGTTGTAGCAGGTACTTCTGCGATCGGTTCGTTGATACCATCCACTGTACAATTTATTAAATATCCCAGTGCTTCTCCGTTCCATTCCACTGGTTCATCCCAGAACAAATCCATCAATGCTCGGGCACCATCTACCGTCTTCTGTAACTTCTTCATTAATTCCGTCCGTCTATGGAATTGCTCTTCCATGTCATTTGCGTCCCACTGAGAAACAATATAGCAGAAAAGAGTTAAGTTGCTTGGATGGGTAGTTTGAAGCATATAGTCATATTCATGTATGGGAGAACCTGTTGTGTAGCAAAAATAGTGAGATTTGTTGGAGAAGTTGGTGGTTTGGTGGGTGCGACCAGGCCCGTTTGTTTTATCGATGCCAAATCCCAAGCAGTTAATGCTTCCACCTGAGCATCATACTTTTGTCTTGAAGGCCACTGGTGAAGCAGCGAACCACTTATCGTATAGTTATATGATAAAGAATAATCCACAAAACGTTCTCGATTCCGATCATCTTTATACAATACAATCTAAAATTTTCAAGTTTTTGCAGAAATGTAAAATGTTTATGTTAAAAATGACCATATGTTATAATGTAAATGACGAGGATTACAAAGCTTATCAGGTAGAGGCTCTCAAGTAGTATTAATTGCTTTTTTACACAAACACATTTCTGGAGATTCACAGAGCTGAGAAAAAGGAAACAAACCTTAAAAATAATCTTGCCCTTCTTGAACACCGGTTCAATATTCCACACAAGCGTATTTCTAGCAGTAGCATCATCAGTCATTAAAGTTCGTATGAAGTTAATTGGTTTAATAGGCTCAAAATTAAATATTGGTACAAGTGCTACATTCCTGAGAGCCAGATTAATGTTCAGTGAACCAAGCTTCTTATCACAAACACCCAATTCACCCATTTCTGTGATAAATACCAGCTTTTCTTTCACAGTAATTAACTGCCGTAATCTAAAAATGTATTCACTTCAGCCGTGAATTATTAATCCTTGAATATAAAATAGAATTTCATATTTTAACCGAACATACCAAAAGAAAAAACAAGTTCCTTAAGTCACTAGAACTGCTTGGAAAGCGACAATGACATTGTTTGGACTTGGTGACACTGACACAGTCAGTTACACCTAAAGCATTAACAGAGTGTCCTTTAAGGATTTCGCTATAGCATTTATATTCATGATTAAGTTAAAGATAAGAAAGAACTAACACGGGGAAGCACTGCGAAGAAGCGACGAAATAGGAAGTATGAACAATGAGATTGTGAGCGTACAAAGTTGTTGTCCCGTTTGAAAAACGTATTAAATAGAAGATGTCACCTGTCTCATCATCAGCGGCTAAGGCAGCCACCTCACCACATTCACTAAATGATCCGCAAGAATAAATCCTGAAATTATCTTCAGTAGAATTAAAATAACCAATTTAATATTCTTTTAGCAAGAAATTTAGCAGTTTTGAAGAGAGAAAAAAAAAAGAAAGAAACTTTCCTTCAACCATCTTATCACCCAGTAAATTGGAAACTTTCAAAAATCTTGGAGTAAAACGTGGGAAAATTTATTCTAGCCTAAACGATTACATCTAACAACTATAATACTCACTCTTGGTCGAACGTAGACGTTAATCGATATGTTACTATCAAGTAATCAGATGCAATAATGATTAATGCCTGACGAGACATTACTGTCATAAACTTGATGGTTACTGAATCCAAAAAATGCTGATGAGAACCATCACTGCGTATTCGGATTACTGTACTCTGCAATCAAGAACTGAATTCCACTTGATTTCGAGAAAGAATCAATTTGAATTAACAACCTTATTCTTTTCACCAACATATAACGATTTCAGCAACATATCGTAAGCAAATACTGTCGTTTCTTCTACTGGCAGAGGAGCAGCTAAAACAAGACTGGTCAACTCTTGTTTTTTCTGAAAACGAAAATATATTGCTCTTCCTCACTGACTTCTCACTTGCTGTACGTGTTAAGGAACGAAACTTACGTAGTGTATAGTTTTCGAGTACCTCACCGAGAACTCCATAATAACTGATACTATCAGTGGTTTGACGAAATGCGATGAACGGTGGTTCTGAATAAAACATCTACACATACACTTTATAGTTTTGGCAGTCAAAAAGAGACACGTTATGATATTCGGAATGACCATTCATCATTCCCTTCAAAAATTATTTTCCTGAAATGAAATATGATACCAGTAAATGGAGAAAATGCACTGTTGGTAGCATTAGCGTAAGAGGAGCAAACGGTACTGATACAAGCTCGCACAGATACATGATACTGAAATCCAGGAGAAATCGGTATTAGAAGAGTAGTTTCATGCAAATGCGTAAATTCCATCTTTGTACTACCGTTCTCTTCGTCACTAATTACACGACATTCATACAGCAAATGACGCCATGGACTTTGCGCTTAAATTGATTGCTTTTTCTGATTTTGTTGCGAAATTAATGTCAAGCACTTATCAAAATTTCGGAACATTTAAATAAATTATTCGCATAAAGAAGAATTTTCGGATGCCTTTCGTCAAATTAAAGGTTCGTTTGCTAATGAAAAACATAAATTGTTAGCTAGGAAAAACACCTTGAAATGGCAATAACAATGGAGATTCCCACATTATTCGAGCAGTATTGTCAGCTGTTATAAGGCCTATCTTCCTGGGTGAAAGTATCGTTATCGGCGTCGGTCTGTCACGTAAGAATACGAAATCAACGATTCGGCCAGCATAGAGATAGCGGCTTAAATGTATTTTCTGAAAAGAAAAACAGCCCCAAATTCAACGAGTTCAGTAAGCGTCGTGCTCAAGCAAAAATGCAAACCTTTTTCTCGAGGTCATACTCCTCGCTGTATAAGCAACTGTCCCAGGAATGGGCAGCACCACAACTAGTCGATGTCCAGAACAACCGATCGCCGAGAAAATGAGCCTTTTTGACACTGTTGTATAAATCGCTCACTTCAATATCCATCCGAAGATCAGTGACGGATTGATTTACAATATTTATTGCGAGAATTGAACCAGTTTGTGTGAGAGAAATCAATCTTGAGTTTTCAGGTTCAGCTTCGATTGCGATTGCAAGAGTTGGTATTTTTTCGATTGCGGAAAATGGAAGGACTTGCGGAGCATCCTGAGGAAACAGTGGTATCGAGAACACTTCACCACCATTCAGTATACAATATATATGGCTGCAGTAAAGCTCTTTTTTAGTTGTCACTAGTTACTAATAAATAAATAAGATAACTGATAAATAGACAATAATAGCAAGTAATTTCTATAAAGTTAGTGAAAAACTCACCCATTCCAGGAATCAACTGTAATATATTCAATATAATTGATTGTATTCGTTGTCAAGACTGTCGAATTCTCACAGTTTACCAAGCCGCACCTAATTATGACTAATATTAAAATAAATTCAGCTTCGAGAATCTACTCCTAGATGATAATAGTAATAAAATAATAGACTCATATGATAATCTTGTTGAAAAAAAATAACTAAATTTCATTTTTGAAATGGTTTTGACTGCTAAGCGTTTTAAGGCCAACAGGTAATGTATAAATTACCGCAGTATTCCTCTTTTAAACAGTACAGCATAAACGGCACTTTGCAAATGGTCAACATCCATATGCACAATTGCTGTACCATCCGGTGACCTCAGCAGTCCACTAATTACTTCATCATTAATAGTTAACCAGTAGATGCTGCCGTCATCTAGCGCAATCAGTAACCGTTTAGCTGATACAGAGCACAGTGCTGCAAAAACATTTATTGCTTGGTTGCCATTGGCTTCTAATTTAGGAGTCTTCAGTCTTCAGGTGAGTGAATTAAAGTTGTCAGCAATGGTGCTTGCAAAGAGCTAGCACTGATTTTTTTCAACAAAGTGCTGAGTTTGTATTCTTTGTGGAGCTGTTGATGTGTACCAGACTTAATTAAATAGAAAAGCAGATGTGGATTAAATGACTGTTTACAAAAAAGAAATTTGTAGCTGAAGTGGCCTTGGTCATTACCTGTAATAGATCGACCGGGTTTTAATTCGAATGGAATTATTTTCGGATCACTAAGCACAGAATAGTCATCAATGTCGTAGAGTTTCATCACTGATGTACCGTTCGTAAAAACCAATTGCACTGCTGTTTCTGACTTTCTTGCTGTAACACCTAGAGCATAAATTATTTATAACTGATTTGAAAACTTGCTGTCACTTTCATCTAACTCAATATACTTTTAATCACCTGCACTGATAAGATTTATCCGCACGGAAGCAGTGGATGCAGCTGCATTAATGTTTGCATAGCCGATTTCGACACGACAACAATTATCAGTGGATACTTCTTGGAACAAATAACAGGTGCTTTCTACAAACACCGTTGAGATTTCCTTCCCATCAAGTGAGTATAACGAAATCTGTAAAATGAACTGCTCACCATCTTCAACAGACAGTGCACAAAACGGCATGTAATTTTCATGAATTTAAGAATGCATACTTTATACAAACGCTTCAGTGCACTTTTCCAGCAAACTGAAAAACTGTTCGCTGACATCTGTAAGTGCGAAATAACTGTTGGAGGCAATGGTTCGGTGTTATCAGTGTCATTGACAGGAAGACGATAAGTAGGAGAGACTATGATATAAGTCCGCCAAGATATGCATAGTCGAAGCTACAAAAGAAAAATGTGAGAGCAATTCACTGATTAGATGGAAAATGGCTTTTACGTAGAAAACTTAAAATAGTTATGGCAGTAAGTTTAAGCTTAATTGCAACAATATATAAATAATTAGCAATGAACAATTAGTGATACTAATAAAAATCACCTCTATTTCTTCAGCGAAAACTGATGGGACAACAATAACTGCCTGTACTGTTTCGATTTTGAACGCCTAGAGGAAAGTATTCCAGAAATTTAAAATTACAAACAAGGAAAAAATCCAAAATTTAGTTCATAGTAGCAAAAATGATTTTTAATAAGCTTGACTTGGATTGGAAGCACGACACTCATCTGGAAACACTGTCTTCGTCTTGGAGCTTGATATGACAAGCCTGCTAAGTGATTAAATGATATTGTCGGATAGCTTACAAAAGCTGATCTCTTCATAATTCCCCAAAATTCATTACCTTCTTTTCAATTAAAACAGTATTCCAGAAGACAGCGGTGTCAGCTGGACGACTCTGAACAGCCCACTGTATATCATCCACGGATGTATCACTGATAATTGAGCCGTAATCACTATTTAAACTCCACACTGTACTCACACCGATCGATGATTCACTCTCGATTGTAACTTGTGCGTGATTCAACAAGCCTTCAAGTGAAACATTGCTCAAATGCTTCAGCATCGTAGTGAAGGAACCTACCATTTAATAACGAACAGTTCAATCAGCTTCAGATCCTTCAAGTTACAAGCAATTGAGACCGACCTCACTGACCTTGTAGATGGTGGAGGAAAATATCAGTAACAGCCCGGCATCCCTGCATGCAGCTATCTGATAGCACCAATTTTGAACAACGCTCTGTGCAAGTCGAATTTGTTGATTCTAAATCTTGGCAACCACTGTGACACTGCAACTCTTCGGTTACTTATTAGTACTCACTTCCTGGACTAAGTGATAATATAAGCAAAATATTGCTTCGATTCAGCACAACTAACTACATAAGAGAGAGATGGTCAAGATAAGTCGCTAGTTCACATGACGACAGGAAGCAGAATCTTTGGTACGTTTTTATTATACCACTATAACTCATCAAGAATCTCACCGCTCTGATTCGTTCAGTCAGGTTGGTATCAGCTGCCGAAATTTCCCATTCAAAAGTTCCACGAGCGAGTGGCACTACCTGAAACTTTTACTCTTGGAATTAATTACTGACATCCGATGACTCTATCAGCTTCACGACTTCTTACCAAATTTCGATCAACACACTGCGTCTGACATAGATCCAGCGAGTCAGAGAATACTGTTGCTGCTGTGAAAGTTAGCTGTGTGAAGTAAAGTTGAAGAAGGGTGAGAAGCAGATGCGAAACGAGGCGAGAAGACATGAATCACGTGAAAAGAAACTTCTCATAACGTTGCTCGAGCAGATAGCTAACTATACTTCGTATAAGTGTGGGATGCAGATTAGTGGACTGAGCGTGCACCACGTCTACTCTCCAACGAACAACCTGAAGTGACTCGGAACTAGCTCATTACATTCGGAAATGACCTGTGAAAAACAAGCACAACGGCATCTACAACTGTCCCTTAAATCTCAGAATGAGCTAAAAACTGATTGTGCACTTTCCAAAGAAATTGAAAGAAGCATTTCACATCCATTATCATCCTGAATTGGAGAGCCTATCTTTCATATATAATTATCCTATTAATTAAATCCAGTGACATTCTTTAAATTCAACGATACAATATGAAAGAAAACTTCCAGAAGAAAAAATGACAGTTCAAGTCCCCTTTATACAATATTTACCACTACCCTATCACTTGAAACAATGCATTCAGTGATTACTGCAATTCGTAAACATGAACTGAATTTTTTGCAGCGTGTAATCAGGGTGATTTAAAAATGATAAATAATAAGCAAGCACATCATGCAGTAGCTAATCTTAAGTTATTTTCACAATTACTTTCTGTCTGATTGCCATTCTGATAAAAACAAACTTAAATTAGAGACAAATGCAAAACCATTATTAGAAATAAATATGGCACTTTTATCGATTGCGATCAAAGTTGGAAGTATACCTATGATCGTCATTATTTTGTGTGAAGTATAACTTATAGATGTTGGCCAGTTAAAAATGAATTAAAAATATATAAGGATTTTGGAGCAACTAAGTTAATTATTTGGTCAGAGAATCTGTGTAAAAATTCTACAGAATCAGAAGGACAAAAAGATTATGGATGTGCAAGTATCAGAGAAGTTGCAGGTAGAAATAAAGCTGGAAATATTTACGAACTGTGCTACTAGTGGCGGGGTTGACACGTTAAAAGGAGACTAGAAATGGGCATACAATTACACAGTGAAGTTAAATTTCGTCGCTATTAACAGGTTTTCCATCATCTGCTACACTACCTCCGATGGAGGTGCTGCAAGTGTCATTTCTTTCAGAGAACATTCCATCGTCACTGCCATTATCGTTTCTGTATCGCTGTCATCACCCTATAAAATTATGTATATGTGCGAAGTCCAAAGAGATGAATAAGTTTTGTCTTAAAAACTTCCTCTGGCGACTAGCAAGAACATTTCCATCTCAGTGCTTTTGAACTACCGATAATGGTTCAGGACGACTGTTCACCGAACCACGGTATTAATCTAGCAAATTCATGCACTTCTCGAGAAATTATCTTACTAGATGGGTAAAAAAACTATAATTCCAAAGGATTTTGCAAGTCTCACAGCTATAACTGACAGCGTAGGTAGAATTCCTCTTACCCAAATGGTGCAGTTATTATGTTCACAGAGCTAGAACAGTATTCAAACAGTATTTATTTAGGCTAATTAAATGAATAATAGTAGAAAGCAAGAGCTAAAATAAGTGCAGAGATCGAAATAAGCATTTGTAAGCATTTCAATAATATATGGAGGAAATATATATGATTCAGATCATGTTCCAATAATTTCAACAGAAACTTAAAGGAAAAGTTGGAACAAAAGTGTCGAGAAGTTCGCTATTCAGAAATTCAACCAAAACAGTGGACGTCTTCATATTATTCGCAACCAATGCTAGCATCACACTGAAGACTATCATACAAGTATATATAGACTACACCCAAATCATTTTAAAAACGACCCATAATTACTAAAGCAGCCAAATAGCTACAACAGCTTTTATTTTTTAACAGCAGCGTTTCTAAGAAGATGTAACCATCGTATATATCATGGCGTACAGATAATAAAAGAAGGATATCAGATAGAATCCAAGCTTTATCCAGCCTTCTCTAAGTGCTTTTTGAAGTTCATCTTTATTTAAAATTGTAGTCGGATCGTATATTCCTGGTCCAGTCATTATAGGACGATGAATATATCTAGAAAAAAGTGTTTTTTTAACAATTCTAGAAGAAATGAAAAACATGATTTTTCTTTTCACTGCGAAACTCATGATGTACTAGAAAATAGTAAAAGAAAAACTAACAAGAAAAATTTATTTTTATACCTGTGTACATGATAGGCAATAAGTGGTATATTCCAACACAGCCCGGCAAATTGAAAAGACAAGACGAAAAGAAATGTCAGTATGATGTGAAGCAAATATTCTGGTAAAACCAACTAGAAAAATTCATTAGATTTCAAAAAAGGAACTATAGTTTCTTTTTATTTCTACATGAACGAAATTCATAAAATGTTTAATATATAACAGTCACTAAATAGACATGTTATAATTGATAAACTCCTTATTAAATATATATATAGTCATTTATTAAATATATATATATTTAATAAGGAGAGAAAAAAAAATATTATATATATATATATATTTGAATGACATATATATATTATATATATATTTTTAAATATATATATTTAAATGACTTCTCATATATACATGCATTATATATATATATATTTATATATATATATATATATATATATATATATAAGAAGTCATTTAAAGTATAACCTAACATAATCGATTCCACTAAGAATCTCTTTACTCTTTGCTATGTATAACTTTTTGGTAATGAAAATAGCAAAGCATACTTGATTCAGATTGCTGCATTGTTCTATTGGATTTTTATAATCTGTCTTCAATTCATCAATACAAATAACCTGAAACAAGGATAAAACGCAAAAAATAAAATATTGTTGTTACTAAATAACTGGTCACTGCGCGGAACATGAAAGCAATGTCACGTTAATCTAATACTTTGTTTTTTCTTTTTTTTTTTTTTTTTGTTTTTGTTTTAAACTACCAAAAGATTCGTTATTGCTCATAATATTTTGATCAGTGACAATAAATTATAAAAAAATTCAATCGTTTTTCTTTCTCCAATTTGAGAATAAAGAAAGAAAACTTGATGCATTCCTTCAAAAGTGAAAACGAATTTAATGAAGGTTCCGGGACCTTATTTAGGAATTATTGCCTCAAGAAGCTTCATAAAATGATTTCCGGTATTCATAATGAATTCCTGCCAAAGTATTTTTTCTTTTAATAACTATTAATAAATGCTTGAATGAGTATCCACAGACAAAATTAAGATACAGGTGGGAAACATGTGATACTTAAAACTGCTATTTGTGTCTCATATAATTAATAATAAGTATAACTTGGTTGAAAACATTCAAGAAAAAGCATCCATTTCGAAGTAACATAATTGAACTTACTGTAAATATGGCGAAAAAAATACAAAATGCCACAGCGAATAAGGCAAAAAGATAACAAAATGCAGCAAATGTGAAAGCCATAATAAGTAACTGGTGATCAACTTTTGAACCTTTGAAAATCTGAAACATTACTTCTGAAACAAAAATAAAAAAATAAGAGTGAAAGAATCATAACCGGCATTTGTAGATTCATTTTCTTCACCCATATCCGTTTCAGAAACCAACAGTTATAAACTGCAACAACATAATGTATTCTCGAACAAACCGAAAAGTCCTGCGTTCAATTAAGACAAAATGAGTCCTAACTGGTATGCTTACCATAACAAGCATCTCGGAAGTCTTCCGGACAACGTAAGCTTAGGCGCTCCCATCATAGAAAATGCACAGGAATCCTGCTCACACTTGCAATTTTAAATTTTAGCCTTTCCCCTTCTGTTACCCCTCGCAGTTTTACTCATTCATCTCAGTTTAGCATTCTGTTTTCTTTTCTACTTATTCAGAGATATTAATCGCGATGTCAAATGTTACAAGAATAAGTCTTTAAAACAAGCTCCTGTACCAGAAATTACAACACGAATTTTTCTTCCTTACCACCCAAAAAAAAAAAAAAAAAAACACTAACTCCTAGATTAGCATCATTCCTTCCAACAGTCGGCACTCATTTCATTTTCTCAAACCAGTGCAAAAAAAAAAAATGTACTACTTCCAGTATTCATAACATTTTCGAAACTTTTGTACAACTTGAAGCATTGCTTAAACTGACACAATCCATTCTTATGCAATTACGAAGCAACATGTCACTTTCTAAACAACAAAAATATTCAGTGTGTAACTACTACACTCGCAGGAGTTAAACTCGTTTTCCCTCGTTTTCCTACAATAGTGAAATCATAACCAGTTTATTCACATGGCAGAGAAATAAAAAAAAAATAGAAAACTCTGGTTCCCGAAATGCACTTTTTTAATTGAAAGGAGATCATTCAGGCTGGAACCAGTTGGTCTAAATGCAATATCTGTTACCAGTAGAGAAAGTAGGAGACCGTAACTGAACATACAAAAATCATCACTCAAACTGCTATTGCAATATATGAATTAACCATCAATAATATAACTTGACTTCACCCTAGAAATTCAGTAAAATAAGAGAAATCAACAAAGACGTTTTGCAAAATGAGATAACATATGAAAAGCATTAACACAACGAATGTGCTTGTTATCACTGCAGTAGTCCACAATATCTGTCATAAAAAAGTCAACTGTATATCCGAGGAAGGAGAGAGGTATATGATCTTCAAAAATGAAGAATTGAATAGTGAGAGAGGTATATGATCGTGAGGTATAGTGAGAGAGGTATATGATCTTCAAAAATGAAGAATTGAATACGGAACTCCAAACTTTTTTTCTATCCTAGAAAATAAGAGTTACAAACAAACCATTCTTATAATTTTTGATAACGAATCAAAAATGAAATTTGATATTTTACAACTTTTATACATTTTTCTACTGGATCATCAATATATCATAAATCTTCACTCTTAATTCCATCGAGAAGCTACGAACTGATCCATACAAACTGTAGAAAAAAATTCATGAGAATAATACCCGAATATTTGTTTTATTCACATGTATAAACATTGGTTTGATTACTGTCGAACATAACCTTAAATTTATCGCTTAAAATTCGCTGTTTCTTGAATCCATGTATATTTAATAATAATAATAATAATAATAATAATAATAATAATAATAATAATAATAATGATGATAATGAAGATGATAATGATAACGGTAATAATAATAATAACAATAATAATAGTAGTAATAATAACAATAATAATAAATAATAATAAGTAACAATAATAAATAATAATAGTAAATAATAATAATAAATAATAATAAGCAATAATAATAAT